>JAHBCN010008334.1:0-39338 GCA_019359885.1 Listronotus oregonensis
TTTTGGTAATACTTAAATTGCCTCCACATTCGTCGCATTTGCTCCAGCCGCTTGATACCGCTGTATTTTGGTCATTGAAAATAGCTTGGGATGCCAAATTAGTCGCATGGCAAAGAAGAAATCCGGGGGTAAAAATACCAAAAAAGCAGTTCTCAGAATTATTAGGGCAGGTGTGGGCAGATGCCAGTTCCGAGATAGTAAGAAATGGTTTTCAAAGAGCCGGGATATTTCCATACAATAAAAGTATTATACCAGAAGAAGCTTATGACCCAGAAGCTTTAAAAAGATGGAAAACTACAATAACTCCAGCACCTGCGGCTACACCATCCGCCAATGAATGCAGAGATAAAGCAAATATTGATGAGGCTACTAGTAAAAATATTGAGGCTGATTTAACATTTAATCAACAGGCTGAAGTAAAGCAACAGGCTGGAGAAATAACGATCGACAGTACGCGGAATAATATTCCCACTGACCTAGATAAGCCGTCAACAAGTAAGAAGTCTGTACATCCTTTAGTAACGTTTGAAACACTCTTGCTTAATACTATGAAAAGAACTTCGACCAACCTAAACGAGGCAAAGAAAAAGAAAGATTTGTAAGGGGGCAGAAGTGATTACTACCCAAGAAGTATTGCAACGTCTTAAGGATAAAGAAAATTTGCAACAAAAACCAAAAATTCGAGCAAAGAAATGTCCTTTAGCTCACAGAACTTTCGACGACGACGATGACCTGCCATTGAGTACACTCACAAATAGAAATAACACAAAAAGAAAATCGTTCCATCTGAACGTGATACCTCATCTGATGAAGATGTAAGTGACATTCCAGAGTTAAGTGAAGAAGAGGATATAGAAGTGGAAACCTTTGAAGACTATCTAAAAACTCAGGAAGATTTGGAGGTTCTAGCAAAAACTATTGGTGATATGAAAACGGAAGACTGGGTGCTGGTGAAGTTTGCAGGCAAGAAAAATATTAAGCATTACGTGGCCCAAATAACCAAGATTGATTCCAACGAAATTACCGTTAAATATGTCAGGAAGAGTAGTTTTCTTAAGAAAAAAACATTTTTTGTATTTCCCTTAAATGAGGATATATCCGATGTTCCTATCGACGATATAATTTGTGTTTTGCCAACACCTACTATTGGTCGAAGGGGTGAAATATGTTTTGAAGTTGCATTCTCTTCTTATAATATTCAATAGTTTTTTTAATATTCTACTGTAAAATAATATGTTTTGAGCAAAATTTGATTGTTTTTTAATACTAGCAACCAGAAAGTCATGTGTTATGTTTATGATTTGATTGTCTTTTATTACTAATAACCATAAAGTTATTATTTTTGTTTATATACGAATTTGTATAAAAATAAAGACTATATAAAAAAATCTCATTTTTGGCCTCATTAATAAAAAAGTTCATAACTTTTAAACCAATAACAATAAAGTGGGTTTGTAAGATCCAAAAACAAAAGAAAACTTATTTTAAAACGCTCTTACCCCAAAAAGAATACTACGTGACTGCATTAGCTTGTACCAGCATAAATCGCACTTGCCCCAAATCAAGGGGCAAGAGCGATTTTATGACTTCCAAATAAAAAAAATATACATAACGGACATTTTTACTTTTTACACCGCAATTATTTTTTACTGTTGGGTGGGATCCATCAAAGAACTACTCTTGAAAAAATTACATTCTTACTTATTAAAATAAAATTTTTAGCTGACCTGAAAGTTGTACTAATTAAAAGAGTGGTTGCTCTTGCCCCAACGCACCTTAATTAAAAGCCTAATCAAAAACATTCATATTTACAGCTTTAAAAATGACATTTAAATCCTTACCACAAAAAATAAGGGTTTAAATGATCATTTTTAATCTTAATCAATAGTCTACATACCAATTTTTATACTTCTAAATCCCAACTTCCTATTAAGAACTTTAAAATGTAAAGATTTTTTGATACAAACTTTTATCTCGATTTTAAATTCTCAAGGAATGTAATTTAAAAAATGTTAAAACAGATAATTTTTAATCGTTATTAATAAACTACATTAATGTTTATACTTCTGAATCCAGAAATGAAAAAGTTCTACACAAACTTTTACCCCTATCCCCCATTCTACTCTTTTAGGGAGAAGGATAGAAGTCTAATCACTTACTACAACTAACCACAACTTTAAAAATGACAGTTTTTCTGTACATATAACTTTCATCCCCATTTTAACCTTCCCAACAGGTGTAATTTAAAAAATATTAAAACAGATCATTTTTAATCATAATCAAAAGCTTAAATACTGATTTTCATACTTCTAAGTTCAGAAATGATGAAGTTGAATACAAACTTTCACTCCCCCCATTCTCTCCCTTTAAAGGGTTAGTTTCCTAAAATTCTCTAATAGTCTATGTCCATCAGGGATAATGTATAATTCCAGTGGTAGAATAATTTCCTTAATAGGTCCGGTAGTTTTGGAGGCTATTCAATGCAAACAAACAATCGATCAAATCTTTCCTCATTATAATATTAGTATAGAATAAGCAACGACTTTTTTGTTGTTAAATATCAAGAAACAAAAAGGTTGTATTTTTAGTTGCTTAATTTATATGCATTATCCCTCCCCTACACCACTGATCGAAATTGACGAATTTGTTCCTTATTAATTACTCTTTTAATCAACAGCCTTTAAAGTCGAATATAAAACACCCATAAAAGGCAACTGAAATCAAACAACTTTTATTTTCTTAAAATTATTATTTTTTTATTATTTAATAAAAGTTTTACAACTCTTGCAATATATAAACAATAATTAAAAAGGGCATGCAAACAATTCTTCCAAAACTTTAAATACTTTAAAACTCCCAAATACTACATACTTTTTTTTAAATAACAAATAATTTGTTGATTATCTACCACAAGTTTCACTACTTTTAGGATATAAAGTCATATAAATAAATAAATAAATATATAAACATCTTAAAAAAAATCTAAAACATCGAGAAAGGTCAATGGTCATCATCTGCTGGTCACTAGCGCTGACTTTTAATTTCCTCAAAGGATTTCCTCCATCATTATGTTTTCTTCGTTGAACCATGATTTCCTTAATATAGGAGAAATCAATTTCTTGAAAACATTGGGCAAACAGAAATGGCGCTTGTTTTTAAATGTCTGATTTTGTACTTCACAGCTGATCTGTATTACTGCTGGTTGATAGTTCAAGTTTTTTGAACATATCTAAAAAGGAAAAAAGGTGAATAATACAAAATAAACATAACGTTTTCAAAATATTTTTGTTAATAAACTAAATTGTTCAACACATCACTGCCATAAACAGGGTGTCCGAAAAAATGTGAGAAATCTCCCGTATATAAAATACACGTCAAAAGATTACTACTAGTTCATATATAAACTTTTTTTGTATAGGCCTTCTCTTTGGAGATATTGGCTCCCAAAAAACTTTAATGGAATCAAATTTTTTTAGACATAATTATTGAACCACCAGGTGTATTACAATTTTATTATAATAAGATGTAACACCAAGTAAGACTGTTCGAATTACTATCGAGGGAAGTGTTGCGAATTACTCTCAGCGGCAGGGATGGACTAGCTATGACGCTAATAACCCCCTTTTTTCCGCCCTGTATTGATAAAAACTTTGGACAACCTTTTTTACAAACCTTTAACTATTAACTAAAAATTAACTGTTTTTCATTCATGTCGCTAATCCTACTCGTTTTCGAAAAAACGTCATTTTATTTATACTGTTAGTCCCATAAGTTTTATCGGGTTTGGCGTTGCCATCTCTAAAATTTGGCAACTAGGACAAGACGCGTAAAAACCCCGGATTTTATACAGCCCAGAAACCGGACATGTCAACAGGTTTTTTTTAAACATAGTCAATGTAATAAAAAATATGGAAAATGTCATAAATCACCTTTTTATTCATTTTCAGACCTTAAAATTAAATTTAGTCCTTTTTTTATCATTATTTCAAATAAACCTAACAAAACAGAATCATATTACAGTTTGTTACAAATTGTGTAAATAATCAGTTAGAATTTCTTAAAATAAACCACAAATTATTGATATTCTGTCATTAAAACAAAACCTTATTACAAAAATTAAATCTAACAAAATTCAATTAAATTTTTTAACAAAAATCTTAAAAAGTACTGAGACCATTTTAGTACCTATTCAGTTTAACAATTTTTGAGGTAACTTTTTTAACTCAGTATAAATTTTTATCAGCAGCCATTTGCAGAACAAAATATCTCTTAACATAATATCAACTAAATTTAGTATTCTTAAATCTTAAAACTAAACCTTCTTAAAGTTTCATCGGTTGATCACGGCGTGCGGGTACAGTGCGTGTGTGGCGGGGGGCCCAAGACTTTACATTTTTAAACCCAAACTACAAATAAAGCCCTGCCCGGACGCTCTCCGGATTCACCCTAAACTAGGACAAATCTGGGGAAACCAGGCGGATGGCAAATTGCCATTGGCAATACTGAAAATAGGACTCCGCGCGACCCCTTTAAGGCGAAGAGACAGATTTTTTTTTTTTTATTGTAAAATATTAATTAAAACATTTGAAAAATTATGCATTAATTAATACCTAGATAATTAAATTAGTAAAATACTCTCGGTATAAAACCACAGATGATATGAAAAGAAATAGTAATTTATGTAAATACATTTCATTGATGACTAATACAAACCTTAATGTATTCAAGATCACTTTCATCTTGCGACAAGTTTTTCTTTTTTCCTTTCTTGCATAGAAAATACAAGGCAACAGCCAGGACAGGTATTAAAATACCTGCAATGTATATTTTAATATCGTGTGGTGAAGTCCAAAAATAACGATATATCGCTGTTATCAATGTCATTAGATATGCATTCATTATTCTTGACTCTCGCTTTCAGCGCACAGTAATTCAAAACAGCAACAGATCTTGACGCGACAAAGGTTTCTGCCAGAATAAACTTATCTAGCTGTGCGCGCGATTCTATAACTTGCGTCTAGGGAGCAGTTTCCACAATTTATACATTATGGATGTAGGCAACCTACTATACACTGGGAGGTATATGACGTAATATGACCATTGTAAAATGTGAATTAATATGAAAAGTTGGAGAAATTACAAATTAATAATCTCTAAATAATTTAGGAATAAATAAATAATTAAATGTAGTACGCGCATATCTAAATAATTGTATGTATATTATTTTTGTTATAAATTTTCTAGTGAAGAATCATCGACGTAGCTAGCCTTAGTTTCCATGGGGTGCCCCAGTGTACGGTTGGATGTGAAGAATAAATTAGCGGAATAGGTATTAGTTGTGCATTTTTCTAAGATACACTCCGCCAAGAAATTATCGCATCGCCGCCATCACCCGTATTTTACCTATAAAAACATTACTTTGTCAAATATTGGAAAACTAATGTTGCCTTTGAAAACTTTAACACATTTGTTTACGTACCTATTTTAGCAATTTTTCTTGTAAAACTTTATAGTGCCTTTTTGTCACGTTTAAAAAAGCGCTAAAAAACTGACGGAAACCACAGGTTTTCTTTCTAATTTTAGGTAAAAATGGACCGTACCATCCGAAAGAGCAGTTAAAATTACCCCCTTCCTGAAAATTACACAAGAATCGAACAAAGGATAGTTCAGAAATAAAATTTTAAATTTGACATAAGTGAAGAAGTAAAATACGGGTGATGCAATACTTTCTTAGCGGAGTGTATTTATATTTTTTCACAAGGCTAGATCATGAAAGTTGAGTAATCATTAAACGAATTTGAGATTTAAAAAATACCTTATTCTTTAATCTGGCTAAATATTTTTGGAAATATATCAGTAACTACACTGAATTATTTAAAAAATAAGGTTTTACATTTATTTTAACATTTGAAATCAAAATTAGTTTTTTTTGACGAAGGGTTGATGGGGTGGCAAATTAAGTATGATTGTATTTATATTATGTAAACAAATAAAACAAAAATATCTTTTAGATGTTTAATCCTTTAATAAAAGCATAGCAGCAATCTTTTGACTCTCAACTGCAGAGGGTTTTGATATTTTTTTTGACACTGTTCTTTTCCTTTTTTTTTTTTTTTTTAAACGTTCTTTGCGGCGTTATGTTTTTGTTATGTGGAGTGGTTGGTACTTATGATGATTTTATACAGTGTCTTCCTTACGCCATTCTAAGTGCAGCCAATGTGGGTCTTAAAAATGCCACCTTTTTCTTCAAAATGTTAATTTCAGGCAAGGTTTTGGCTTCGTCAATATGAATTAGTGTATAGTTGGTTGCCTACATGCAATATGGAAAATTTGTGGAAACTGCTCCGTAGACGCAAGTGATTCTATATGGATGATTGCAGAAATCTCGGCGGTGATGCCGTACTGTGCAATTTTTCCCAGATTTAGAATTTATTATATTTTATTTTTTTGAAACAACTCACAAGGGAAAGAGGCAGTTTTTTACTATATGGTGACTTAAAGATTTAGAGGTTTGGTGAAAATGAAAAAACTCTGTGCAAACAACACTTTCAACAATAAGAGATCTGTTAGTTATTCAGAAATAGTGAACACTTTTGCTCCTTTTCTACGTCAGCGCTCTTATCGACAGTGTATACTTCTTCTTCGCTGGATTATGATAAAGAAGTGGGCAAAGTGAGAGGTATGGGGTTTCTCCCGATACACTATAAATGGACGCATAAAACCTTTTGTCACTTTTTTCGAAGCTGACGAACAGGATAACTTTAACAGCTTGTAAGCCTATGGAGTCGTTATGAAGGTAAAGACCTTTTTTTAAATCAAAATTAAAAATGATAAGAGTTGTGGAAGAACCAAGGATGTCAAAACGAACGCATGTGGAAAGAACTCATATCATTAAGTTTTTATAATTAACAACATCTAACTTAAGAAAAAAATGTAATAGTGTTTGGTTTTTTAGAAATATTCGTACTTAATTCTTTATAAGAAAATACATTTTAACCGATCCAGTAGTACACGTTTTACCAAATTACCCATTGTTTAATTCTTGGTTTCAATCTTTAAGATTTTTTAAAAATAATGTTTAGGAATTTGTTTGTGCTAAATCTGGCAACACTGAAAGTCGCGGGTTTTATGCAGCTATGCGCTCGTCTTCATCTCATGTAATAGTTATATAATAATATAATGTATACCTTTCTTTTGTCTGAGTTTATACCTAATATTGCAAGCAGTCGCCAGTGATTGATGTCATTTTTAAAATAAAAATTCGGTGCACTCTGAAAAGAAAAAAAAACATAAAAAGTAGCAAAAAGGTTTAATTTTTATTGTCGGGTTTTTATATTGTCTATATTATTACAGACACGTGCGGGAAGCAGCACATTATAAAAAGCAAAGACGGCCGCTAGTTTAAATTAAACCTTTTCGGCTACTTTTTATGTTTTTTTTCCTCTCAAAGAAAACCGAATTTTCATTCTTATATTGATCCAACTATACCTAAATATTTGTTTCTGAAAATTTATATAGGGTAAATATAAGTTAAGGTCAGTGACCTTTGGATAGAATTACAATGTTTTTAAATAGATTGGGGTCTTATACAGTTTAATGCCTCCAAAACACAGTCATGTTCGCTGTCGCAAAAAATCTGCCAATACTCATCTGGCACATGTATAAGCGGCCAAGTTCTGCAGAACAATCGTTCGTTATTAAAGACGTCTTACTTCTTCCTTTTTTGATATGATTTAAGAAAAAGGATTTTATACTGATTTTCAAAATTCATTGTATCTTTAATAAAATTAAATTTGGTTTAGTTTACTTTGTTTTTTACTTTATGAAGTTTAAATATGGATAGTAGCATAGGCTCTGCAAATGAACTAGCTTTAGTTTTTGTGTATTGTAATTATTATAACACCAGCATTTCGCCCGCGTGGTTACGCGATTTTGGCTGTTTTTTCCCCGTTTTCGCGGAAAAATTTCATACATTTGATACGTGCGTCAACGACGTCTGTCCTTAGGTATTTGGCCCACTTTACACTCCCTTACGTCACATCACATCACGCTCCCCGCACGCGCGCCTTTTGCGATTAAACATGATTATTTTATCGTATTTCATTTCTTATCATTTTCTATAATATAAATGGCGTTTGTGCATGAGTAAGTAGTTATTTCTCATTAAACTTTCATTCGTCTTTTTAACCCTTCAAGGAATAAAGTTTCGAAAATACTACCATTTTTTATTTTTCTTGGTAATTAAAAGCCTAATCAAAAACATTCATATTTACAACTTTAAAAATAACATTTAAATCCTTACCCCACAAAATAAGGGTTTAAATGATCATTTTTAATCTAATCAATAGTCTACATACCAATTTTTGGACTTCTAAATCCCAAATTGCCTATTAAGAACTTTAAAATGTAAAGATTTTTTGATACAAACTTTTATCTCGATTTTAAATTCTCAAGGAATGTAATTTTAAAAATATTAAAACAGATAATTTTTAATAAACTACATTAATGTTTATACTTCTAAATCCAGAAATGACAAAGTTTTACACTAACTTTTACCTCTATCCCTCATTCTACTCTTTTATTGAGAGGGATATTTCCTAAAATCCTTTCTTAGCTATTTTTCTGGGTTATCAGAAGTCTAATCACTTACTAGAACTAACCACAACTTTAACGGCCGAGTGATGATCGCGTTGTTAAATTTAGTAATGAACTTACCAATTGTTAAAAGTTAACAACGGTTTAAAATGTTTAACAAAATGTCAGATTTTGACAGGTTGTCTACTAAAATAATTGAATCATACTGACAATGAGGTTTTGTTAAACATTCTAAATCGTTGTTAACTTTTAACAATTGTTAAGTATATTGCTAAATTTAACAACGCGATCATCACTCGGCCGTAAAAATTACAGTTTTTCTGTACATATAACTTTCATCCCCATTTTAACCTTCCCAACAGGTGTAATTTAAAAAATATTAAAACAGATCATTTTTAATTATAATCAAAAGCTTAAATACTGATTTTCTGAAGTTCAGAAATGATGAAGTTAAATACAAACTTTCACCCCCCCCCATTCTCTCCCTTTAAAGGGTTAGTTTCCTAAAATTCTCTCCTAGTCTATGTCCATCAGGGATAATGTAGAATCCCAGTGGTAGAATAATTTCCTTAATAGGTCCGGTAGTTTTGGAGGCTATTCAATGCAAACAAACAATCGATCAAATCTTTCCTCATTATAATATTAGTATAGATTAAGCAACAATTTTTTTGTTGTTTTTTTCTTAAAAAAATATCAAGAAACAAAAAGGTTGTATTTTTAGTTGCTTTATTTATATGCATTATCTCTCCCCTACGACACTGATCGAAATTAAGGAATTTGGTCCTTATTAATTACTCTTATAATCAACAGCTTTTAAGGTTGAATATAAAACACCCTATAAAAGGAAACTCAAATCAAACAACTTTTATTTTCTTAAAATTATTTATTTTTTTATCATTTAATAAAAACTTTTGCAATATGTAAACAATAATTTAAAAGGTCATGCAAACAATCTTCCAAAACTTTAAATACTTTAAAATTACCAAATCCAACATACTTTTTTCTAAATAACAATTAATTTGTTGATTATCTAGTTCAAGTTTCACCACTTTTAGGATATACAGGGTGCCACAGATTGAGTGCATGCATGGGATCTCGGAAACCGTAAGAGTACAAAGTCGTTAATTATGGCAAGTTGCGCATTTAGGTGCCTAACAACATGCCGATTAGAAAGTTGTAAAATTCCGAGTACTTCCGGAGATATCCGGAAAAAACCGAAATTTGCTGATTTCGTTTTTATTTTTTTCTTACGTTATTTAAAGAGATATGGAAAAACAAAAGACACTTTCTCATGGCCACTCCTTAAGCTCTACATAACAGCGTTAAGAGATTTTCTGTACGACGTTTCGTTTTCGTTAGACCATCATCAACTTTATTTTTTTAAATACGGACCTGGGTTTTTTATTTAATTTTTTTAAACCTCTTATTATCCCAATTACAAAAATGTATAACACTTAATATTTTTTAACAAATATGGAACGCCCCTATAAGAAATGATGTGCGTTCCTTGTCTTACTCATTTTCTCTTATGGAAAATATGTTTATTTAACAGAAAAATATTAAGTGTTATACATCATTGTAATTGGGATTTTAACTGCTTCAAAAAATGCAATAAACAATTGAGTGTCGCATTTAAAAAAATAAAGTTGATGATGGTTTAACGAAAACGAAACGTCGTACAGAAAATCTCTCAACGCTGTTTTGTAGACCTTAAAAAGTGGCCATGAGAAAGTGTCTTTTGTTTTTCCAAATTTTTTTAAATAACGTCAGAAAAAAATTAAAACGAAATCAGCAAATTTCGGTTTTTTCCGGATATCTCCGGAAGTACTCGGAATTTGACATTTTTCTACTTAGCATGTTGTTAGGCACCTAAATGCGCAACTTTGCCATAATTTAACCGACTTCGTATCCCTTAAGGTTTCGAGATCCCACATGCAGATGCAAATAAATCTGTAAAACATTATAATATATAAATAAATAAATAAATATAAAAACATCTTAAAAAAAAAATCTAAAACATCGAGAAAATGCATCGAAACATCGATCTCTCAACAAATATTTTAAAATGAATCCAAGGGTCATCATCTGCTGGTCACTAGCACTGACTTTTAATTTCCTCAAAGGATTTCTTCCATCATTATGTTTTCTTCGTTGAACCATGATTTTCTTGATATAGGAGAAATCAATTTCTTGAAAACATTGGGCAAACAGAAATGACGCTTGTTTTTAAAGGTCTGATTTTGTGCTCTAACACAGCTGATCTGTATTACTGCGGGTTGGGAGTTCAAGTATCTTAAGTTTTTTGAACGTATCTATAAAAGAAAAAAAAGGTAATTAATACAAAAAATTTTTTTTTTTAATATTTTGATAATAAACTGCATCGTCTAACATATCACCGCAATATACAGGGTGTCCGAGAAAAAGTGGGAAATTTGCCGGATATAAAAGAAAATAATGTTTCGACGATTTTACACTAATTTATGTTTTACTTTTTTTATTTTGTAGCCATTGTAAAGAAAGGATCTTATCGTGCATGATTATTCGTTAGGAACACTCCTTACGAATTTAAAATAGTAAGTTGCCATAGTTAAAGCAAATTTAGTTTGAGCTATTAGAGATTTCGTAACAAGGAGCTAAAAAGTCGGAAATTCTTTAATGTGATTACAATATTTATTTAACTTTTCTAAAGGGACCGAGGCGCCCCCACGAGCTTGCCGGCCCCTGTGCATTGCACCGCCTAGCCCTCCGATAGCTATTCCACTGGTGAAAATATTACTACAAGTGCATATAAACTTTTATCGTATAGGCCTCCTCTTCAAAAGTATTGGATTCCAAAGAAGTCCAATGGAATTAAGTTTTTTAGGCATAATTATTGAACCACCAGGTATATTCTAGTTTTATTTTAATAAGATGTAATACGATGTAAGACTTTTCAAATTACTGTCAAAAAAAATGTTGTGAATTACTCTCAGCGGCAGGGAGAGATTGTATGATAAGAACTTTGGACCACCTTTTTTACAAACCTTAAACTATTGACTAAAAATTTACGATTCTTCATTTATGTCGGTAATCCTAACCGTTTTCGAAAAAACGCCACTTTATTTACAATGTTAGTCCCCTAAGTTCTGTCTGAAAAAGGAGTTTTCTTATGTTCTGGTTATAGATCGGGAGATGATGACAGGTGATGGTCTCCCATTTTATACCTCATGCCCTTTTAAAGGTTGATAATTAACCCTAAAATGTGAAAGGTAGACGGGTTCTTGGCCGCCGCACGCTTTCCCGTCATAAGGAAAAGCGCTTTTCTTTTTGCGAAGAATTTTCATGTTTTTCCGTGTTATTATACTGCCTGCCGTTGTAGCTTAAGGAAGTACAAACAAATTGAAGCTGTAATAATTGTTGGCATGCAATTCGCAGCGGTCAAAAGGGCTCAAAGGGTTAAGATAAGAATAAAAAAATTAAATCAAATTTCCGTGTTTTCAAACTGCATGCCAAAGTAAAGAATTGAAGTTTTAATAACAAAAACATGCTGGAAAAATTGGCATGCGCCCCTCGTATGACCAACGATAGAAAATTTCGGGAAATCTCTATTAACATTTAGTACCGATTTTCCATGATTCCAAACTGCATGCCAAAGATACTTAATTTGTATAATTAACAAATAGTAGGAAATTTGGCATGCACACCAGGATGTCGCAAAATAGAGGCATACATGATGAAAGTTGCACAAGATTCTGTGCAAATTTATGTGACTTTTTTTTGCATGCCGTTTTGTATTTCGTTAATATACAAAAATATTATTCTAAGTTTATGGCGAAAATGGCATGCATGTTGAATAAGACCATCGCAATATTATTAATAATAGTTGCACAAAATATTTGTAGAATTCCCTGTTTTTAATTTGCATGCCGTTTTGTATTTCATTAAAAAATATTACCTATTTCAAGTTATTGACGAAAATGGCATGCATGTAGCTGCAGCCCAATATAAAAAAGTGTGAAACAATTGAATAAGCATTAATTCCTCAATTGAAATAAAAATCTGAAAAATTCCATGACTTTTTCTTGCATGCCGCTTTGTATTGTGTTAGTAAATATTATTTTAAGCTGAAATAAAAAATGGCATGCATGTAGCTTGATCCAGATTAGTTAAGTAAATAAAAGTTAGATTTAATGCTTTGTTCAACTATTATTCTTATTTATAATGAGATGGTCATATTCAACAAGCATGCCATTTTCGCCAACAACTTAGAATAATATTTTTTAATGAAATACAAAACGGCATGCAAATTAAAAACACGGGAATTTTACAAATATTTTGTGCAACTATTATTATTTATAATGCGATGGTCTTATTCAACATGCATGCCATTTTCGGCATAAACTTAGAATTATATTTTTTTATGAAATACAAAACGGCATGCAAATTAAAAACACGGAAATGTTTCGAATATTTTGTGCAATTTTATTATTATTAAAAAATGCGATGCTCTTATTTAACATGCATACCATTTTCACTATAAACTTAGAATAATATTTTTTAATGAAATACAAAACGGCATGCAAATTAAAAACACGGAAATGTTACTAATATTTTATGCAACTTTTATTATTATTTATAATACGATGGTCTTATTCAACATGCATGCCATTTGCATTAAAAAATTATTTTGTTATAAAATTAATATTTATACTTATTAGGAGTAGTTTAAGATCACGGAAAATTTGTACTAAATGTTAACAGAGTTTTTCCGAAATTTTTTATCGTTGGTCATACAAGGAGCGCATGCCAATTTTTCCACAGTGTTTTTATGATTAAAACTTCAATTCTGCACGTTGGCATGCAATTTGAAAACACGGAAATTCGATTTATTTTTTTTATTCTTATCATAACCCTTTAAGCCCTTTTGACCGCTGCGAATTGCATGCCATCAATTATTACAGCTTCAATTTGTTTGTACTTCCTTATGCTATAACGGCAGGCAGTATAATAACATGGAAAAACACGAAAATTTTTCGCAAAAAGAAAAGCGCTTTTCCTTATGACGGGAAAGCGTGCGGCGGCCAAGAACCCGTCTACCTTTCACATTTTAGGGTTAATTATCAACCTTTAAAAGGGCATGCGGTATAAAATGGGAGATCATCACCTGTCATCATCTCCCGATCTATTAGTACTTACTAAGGGTTCAATCCGACAGAACTTAGGGGACTAACAGTGTAAATAAAGTGGCGTTTTTTCGAAAACGGTTTAGATTAGCGACATGAATAAAGAGTCCCTCAGTAACAAATTGAGTTAAATAAAAGGGCTGTTCGTTTTCTGTTAATAACTTCGAAACTATTAATAATTAAGAAATTAAAAAAAAAAGCTGTTTAAAGAGGAGAAATTTTTTTTAATAAAAAGTCACAACCCCCGGAGTTCTGTATCATTATTTATAATTTTAATTAAACACTGAAAATTGAGGAAGTACGCGACATAATTTTTTTTTGAGTGAAATATGAATTAAAAACCATACGTAGATAATTAAATTAGCAAAATACTTTTCCGTTTTAAAAAAATCACAGATAATATAAAAATAAATAGTAATTTATGTAAATAAATTAATACATTTCATTGACGACTAATACAAACCTCAAGATCACTTTTATCTTGCGACAAGTTTTTATTTTTTTCTTTCTTGCATAGAAAATACAAGGCAACAGCTAGAACAGGTATTAAAATACCTGCAATGGATATTTTAATATCGTATGGTGGAGTCCAAAAATAACGATATATTGCTTTTATCAACATCATTAAATTTGCATTCATTATTCTCGACTCTCGCTTTCAGCACACAGTAATTAAAAACAGAAACAGGTCTTAACGCGACGGAGGTTTCTGCCAGAATGAACTTATCAAGCTGTGCGCGCGATTCTAAATGGTTATGATGGCATGATGGCAGAATTATCGGCGGTGATGCCGTACTGTGAAATTTTTCCTAGATTTAGGATTTATTATATTTTATTTTTTTTTGAAACAGCTGACGAAGGAAAGAGGCAGGTTTTTAATACATAACTTAATGATTTAGAGGTTTCGTGAAGATGAAAAGTCAAACAACACTTTTAACAATAAGAGGTCTGTTTGGTATCCAGAAATAGTGAACACTATTTTACCCCTTTTCTACGTCAGCGCTCTTATCGAGAGTGTACACTTCTTCTTTGCCGGATTATAATGAAAAAGTGGGCAAAGTGAGAGGTTTGGGGTTTCTCTCGATAGACTATAAATGGACGCATAAAACTTTCTGTCACTTTTTTTTGAAGCTGACGAACAGGATAACTTTTACAGCTTGTAAGTATGAAGTCATTATTAAATTAAAGGTTTTTTTAATCAAAATAAAAAATGATAAGAGTTGTGGAAGAACCACGGATGTCAAAATGTGGAAAGAACCCATTTTATTTAGTTTTTATAATTCAACATCTAGGTTAGGAAAAAAATGTAATAGTGCTTTATTTTAAAAAAATATTCGTACTAAATCCTTTAATAAGAAAATAAATTTTAACAGATCCACTATTACACGTTTTACCAAAATATTGTGCCATTGTTTGTGCTAAATCTGGCAACACTGAAAGTCGCGGGTTCGACGCAGCTATGCGCCTGTCTCATTAAATATTGCAAGCAATCCCGGTGATGCCGTACTGTGGAATTTTTCCTTGATTTAGGATTTATTATATTTTTTTAGTGTTTTAACACATCTCACGAATAAAGAAGGCAGTTTTTTATACATGACTTTTAGATTTAGATGTTTAGCGGAGAAGAAAATATCCTGTGCAGACAACAGTTTCAACAATAAAAGTCTGTTTGTTATTCAGAAATACCACTGTTTTACCCCTTTTCTTTGTCAGCGCTCTAATCGAAGGCGTACACTTTTTCTTCGATGGATTATTCTGAGTTTGTTTGTTATTCAGAAATAATTACACTATTTTACACAGTGTAAACAATTTTTAAATAACAAACCCCGCTATATAATAATCCAGCGAAGAAGAAGTGGGTAAAGTGGGAGGTTTGGGGCATCTTCAAATAGACTGTAAATAGCTGCATAAAAGTGGCACTGTCTGGCGGTCTTTTTGAAGCTGACAGAAAGGATAACTTTTACAGCTTGCAAATATGGAGTCATTATTAAGGGGAATGATTTTTTAAAATCAAAATAAAGAAAGATAAGAAGCGGAAGAATCCATTTTGTTCAGTGTTATAATTCAACGACATGTAAATTTAAAAAAAAATGAAATAGTGTTTTGTTTTTTAGAAATATTCATACTTAATTTTTTACAAGGAAAATCATTTTTGACAGATCCAGGACCCAGTAAAACACGTTTTACCAAAATTTTGTGCCATTGTTTTAATCTTTCGATCTTTAAGATTTTTTTTTGAATAATGTTTAGGAATTTGTTTGTGATAAATCTGGCAACACTGAGAGTCGCGGGTTCGACGCTTCTAAAGGGAGGTTAGACTCTTAGTTTATATACTAGTGATATGTACAAATTGGCTTGTGCAAGCCAGTTTGTGCAAATTAATCGTAAAATGTAAATCGAAGTCGTTAATTTGCGCAGTTCAAAAATTTTTCTTGTGTGAAATTTGTTCCGTCTTAAAATATATATGAGGTTGGTGCAGATATCTGATAGTGTAAACATGCTTCGATCAAACTGCGCAAATAATTCTCAGTGTACTCAGTGATATTGACACCTGTTTAAGATTATCACCTTAAATAATACAGTAGATGTTTACTGAATCTGGGTTTTAATTAAAATAGTGAGTTTTTCTTTGTTTAAATAGTTTTTTAATTGGTTAGTTTATGTGCCTTGGCAAAGGCCGAAGAAGAAGAGAATTCTTAATAGAATTTATAGAACTGTATAAATCATTTCCATGTCTTCATTGACTAAATCACTAGTACCAACTTAACTGAATATGTAAACGAATATTTTACCAATAATTTATGGTTGTACAAATTCAGTATAAATGGCTTGCGCAAACCAGTTTGCACAAATAAACTAAAAATCTAAACCCCCCTTAAAGAGCGCATCGCTCTTTACGTTCTTGACCTATCCAATTGATAACACATAGGTAGCCACCGAAAACAAGTTTAAACGTGTTAAAAAATCAGGTGACTCAACAGTGACGTTAGTTTATAAAATATGTATATATTTTATGTATGTTTGAAGAGTATTGTTTTAGTAATATTAAGGCATTTTAGTACTTGAATAAAATGTGTTTCTAGAATTTATACCTATCGGAAAATCTTAGTTAATAGTCGAGGCAATAAAGCAATCAACCTCGAAATTTTTTGCATTAAGACGGATCGGAATGCGGTTTTTTGCATTCGCTTCCAAAATTTTTTTGTAAAAAAAGTGCCTACTTTGTGACTTATACAAAGTGCAATTTGCATTACTGCAGCCAAAAATGCATTCAAAAAATGCATTTTTTCTTAAGACGGCTTTTGAAAGACTTATGGCCGGTTGCACCAACACTTTTTGCGACACTTAAGTTGTTCTTAAGCATTAACTGCCCCTTAAGTTTCAAATGTTTCTTGCACCAGCTGAAATTGGTCCTTAACTTTAAGTGTAGGATTTTCTGTACTTAATGATCCCTTAAGTAATTTGAAGTTGACATTTGACAAATATTTTGTTTATTGTTTATTTATTTTTCGTTTATTTGTAGTTTCAAATAATTAATTTGATAAAAATTATGTAAAAACGAAGTTTTTAAACAATGGTGTTTTGGATTGTGATATTATAAATGCGATGTAAATTAGATTTCCAAGAAAAATGTAGAAACAGTAAATTTTTATTACTTATGGCAATTTTGAGATTTATTTACCTTTTTTTATTCCTTTGGACATTGTTCTGTTATTTTTAAAAAGAACTGTTTTGACGAGATGGATAATCTTACATTTTTCAAAAGGTTCAAATTAACGAAACCAACAGTGCTCAGCTTACTTGAGCAAATCGAAGATGAGCTTTAGTTTAAACATGACAAGTTTGTATTAGCTTATAAATTTTAAGTATTTACTTGTAAATTAGGAATATTTAATTTGTTCATATAAAGTAATAAAAGTTTTTTTTTAAAATGATGTATTTGTGTTTATATTTCATATTGACAATAATTATTCCGTTTCTATGGCCGTAAAGAAAGGCGCCCTTGATCTTTTTTTTCCATATTGTTATATTAATTTTACAACAAAAAATCACAAACTAACTACTGATTTTGTATTATAATGTCTATAAAATGAAAAAAAAAATTAAAGTTTTAATTATTTACAAAGATTCAAGTCGGATTACTTCTATCATTTAAATGACACACAAGCTAGAAAAGGAAAGATGTAATATCAGTTAATTCTTATTATTCGCGTTGTAAAGGCCAACAATAAAAAAGAAGAAAGATGCAACGTTGCCATCTTTCTAAGTAGTCTTAGTTAAGTTGCAATAAAAATCTAATGGTGAAAGCGAAAACAATTTAAGTTACCCTTAATTTTAAGAGCTCCTTAATAAAGGTCTACTTAAGATATTTTTGGTGCAACCGGCCATTAATAACTTTGTAAATGTGAGTCAGAATTGGCCCAAATCGGGTTTTCGGGGGTTTTCGAAAACTTGACCTACAGCTGATCCACAAAATTCACGCGGGGAAGGAGAAAAACTCGACGCCCGGGAGTTTTTTGGGTCGCTGAATTCAATATGGCATGGGCGAACACCTCCCGGACACCTTGTGCTCCGGAACCTGGACGTCATCCCCGAGACTTTTTCTCACACAATCAAAAAAGACCAATCGAAAATACACAAAGTAGGTACATTTTTTACAAAATTTTTTTAAAGCGAATGCAAAAAACCGCATTCCGATCCGTCTTAGTGCAAAAAATCCTTTTTAGTGCTTCATTGCCTTAACTATAAGGTCATTGATCTTTGGATAGAATTGCAATGTTTTTTAATGGGTTGGGATGCTGTATTATACAGTTTAATGCCTCCGAAACACAATCATGTTGCTGTCGCGAAAAACGCCTAAAAATGTTCATCTGGTACATATTATAGGGTTGCCAACTCGTCACAGAGCTTAAGAAGGACACATGATTTTTTTTTTTAGCGCTTTAGCTTATTTAAAATATGTATTTTAGCATAATAATTTTAATCATTCGGCGTTCGAAAATAATATTCAATTATAAATTTTTTGTTTTTTCCGTTTTATAAATTGCTATTGTTGCTAATGTTTAGTAGGTTTTTGTTTAATTACTCATTTTTGAAATATTTTTGACAATTACAAATTTATGTTTTGTTTCGGAATTCATAAATTAAATTTATTATGTAGGAAACGTACTTAAATAAAACACCAATTAATTATTTTATTTTAATAAACTAAATACTTTGCAAAATAAAATAAAGTTAAAGGTTTTAATAATTAACGAAATATATATATATATATATAATATATATATATATATATATATATATATATATATATATATATAAAATATATATATATATATATATATAATATATATAAATATATATATATATATATATATATATATATATATATATATAATATATATATATATATATATATATATATATATATATATATATATATATATATATATATATATATATATATATATATATATATATATATATATATATATATATATATATATATATATATATATATATATATATATATATATACACTCTTGACTAGAAAAAAAACTTATAAAACGAAAACAACGTATTTAAAAGGTTTTCTAGAAATAAGCAGAATATGTATTCTTGGATATAGAAAATAACATTTTAATAATTAACAAAATCACATGTATTTATAGGAAAGGGGTCAAATTGCGGCCTCGTCAGTACTTACGGAGGACGGAGGACTTGTTGGTGTTATTTTAATCAGTATCAAACAAATTGCGCAACTTTGCCTTCATTTAACCAAGCTCGAATTTGGGACACCCTGTACACTAGTTCTTAATAACAAACAGAGCTAGTTAACTTTCAAAAATTAATATCTTTTTAAAATAATTGTCAAAAATATAGTTTTTTTCGAATACTTTGATTTTTATTGAATTATTTTTTAAAAAATATGGTAAAAACCGTTTTCGAGATATTCCGAAATAAATGCATGGCTTTCCTGCAGAAAGATATCACAATTTGATTGTTAGTATCTTTACGAATAAAAAATTATTAAATTAAAATTTATCAATAATTTTAATTTTTTATTTTAAAGGTTATTACCTTAATTCTAAAAATTGCCTCAATCCCATATTAGAGAATTTAAAATTTCATTTAAAAAATTTATGAAAACCAAATATTTACAATCGTTATTTTTACCATAGGAAAGGGTTTTTTTTTGCATTAAAATTGATTTCAAATGGGTCGACGAAAAGATTTGGGTCGAATGGATAATTGACGTGCTCTGACCCTTAAGTTGGGAAATTACTTTAGAAACAAATATAGCGATTTTCTGCTAAGATAATTTAAAGATTTCTACCTGAAATCTGAAAAGTTAATTCAAAATGTGAGGTAATTTAAAATAAAATATGTCATCTTGAAATCTGAGTGAAAATTGTATTTCTAAAATAAGATATACTCTGTATAAATTTTAAATGTGGTTATTATACAAAACTTCGGTCCCATAAGTAGGTTTTGTTTTATTGTGATATTTTAATATTAAATGAAAATATTAACTATTTAAATAATTTAACATGTTCGGAATTGCTGACATTTACCGAAATATGAGCAGCCTTTGGGGGAAACAAAAAATACGTAGTGTGGCCAAATAATTTTGGAAACCATGGAATACGTAGCTGGTTAATTAAAAAGGTTAGTATTTTTCAAAAAAAATCCGTTTTTTTATAATATATTTTAATATTCGACAAATAATAACTAGGTTTGAGTAAAAATATGAAAAAATATTTACAAGTTTTATTTGTTTATTTGCCCGTAAGACGAAATTACATTTTTGTTTAGCAAGCGTCAATACTTTTAAACTAATCTTATAAAAATACTTAAAATAAAAAAAACTATTTTTATTTTTTTTATTTTTTAATTAAACAGTATATGAGAGACTATGTTAAGTACAAATTAAATGTGAAAATGTCACCAAAATGAAAAATAATCTTAAATAGGTATTATATTCTCTTTACTCCAAAACTCAAGACTAAATAGAACATAAATCATGTCCTTAATTCAGGAAAATAGTATTTTACGATTTAGAATTTTTTTAAAATAATTCAATAAAATGACTTTACTGAAAAGTTGATTTTTGGACTTACCATAGTCTGGCTCTGGGGTACAGAATCCATATCGTATTAAATGTATTACATCTACCTCTTAGCAATTTTCCAGATCTGACAGATTACTCAAGGAACTATCACTGCTTGAATCATTTAAGTCTCCTTTTATAATTAGAGGTTCAACAGTTTCATCGACTACTATATCCATATTCCACATTTTATTTTCTACATGTAGCACAACTTTGCCAGTTTTCTGGGAAAATATTAGATATGACATTTTGAAAAAGGTATTTAACGTAAAAGTTGTTTTATTTCTGGCAACTTCACCTTTCACTTGCGCCCATATAAGTTCTATGGGTTTGAGTTCGTAGTGATAAGGTGGCAGCCGATACACACTAATATTTCGTTTCTTCGCTATTTCATCAATGCCAAAATTTGTGTAACTATCTTTATTTATCGCCACTTCAATTTTTACTAGTTGTAATAACTCTCGCTTAACACTCTTAACACTTTAGAAAATTCAATGTTTTTCTGCATTAACCAGAGTTCAATATCTTTTTTGAGCCAACTAAAATTTGGAACATATTCCAGTTTTTTAGAATGGTAACTTGCGTTATCCATTACAATAACAAAACCCTTTGGTATTAAGTCGATCATCTGTGAAAACCAGTCTTCAAATACATCAGAATTCATGTCTTCGTGATAATCTCCTGTTTTTTTAGATTTAAACAATAAAAGACCTCCGTCTACAAAACCATTCTTGCTTCCAATAATTAGTCTTCCCAGATGGGAGTTTTAAACCCGTGGAAAGGCCTTTATTAAAAGCCTGGCGAGCAGTTGTGAGATTCCCATCTTGCCAAAATTTGTTTAGCGTATATCCCTCATTTATCCAGGTCTCATCTAGATAATATATTGCTTTTCCTTTGGACACCAACAAGTAAAGTAAATAATAGAAATATTAGGATACAAACTCGGTATAATTTTAGTTGACACAACACATGAAATCGGAATACTTTTAATTTAATATGTATTAACCTTATATGCAATTAAGGATAAATATAGATAAATTTAGATAATAAAATATGGTTTACGGTTCTTAAGCCATTTCGTAAAATTTTATTACCAACGCTTGCAATGAAACAGAGAAAACCAGCCTATTTGGAAAACCTTTAGAATAATAGAAATGAAATTTATTGCATTTTATAAGTATGTATTTACGGAAAGTAACAATGTACTAAAAACTGTTATTCTAATGGCGGGTTGCACACAAGTTAATAACGGTTTAGAATGTTTAACAAAACGTTATGCCAGTGTTATTCAATGGTTTTAGTAGGCAACTAGCCAATATCTGACATTTCGTTAAACATTCTAAACCGTTGTTAACCTTTGTGCAACCCGCCATAAGTGTACTATTTTTTTTGTTTTTGCAATAAGGATGATTTGTCTCACTGTTATACCAAAGTAGACCGAATTAAAATACGGTTATACCGAAAAGACGACAACACAAAATTAAATGTAGTCGTTTTTTATTTAGGTTGACCGTGTTTTACACAAAAAAAACTTACCTTTACAATTTAACCTTTTTTGAGTAAGTTGTTTTAGTATTTTAACAAAAACGTAAGGGAAACTTAAACATTATTTCAAGAAGTTCTAGTCACGCGTTTGGAAGCTCCGGCTTTTTCATCGAAAGCGACCGCAGTGGCGCGGAAAACCGTGTTTTTGCTCGTAAAAATCGAAAGGGAATTCGTCGCCAATTATACGGGTCCTTCTTCTGGGGCTAAGCACTGTGAGCGGTTGAGACCTAGAATTTCTGTCGTTTCTTACGTTAGTGTCGTGCACGTGTTGTCTTTCTAATGGCGGAGGATTGATTTCTGAAAATTTACCTGAAATATTCTCGTTTCGTACACTGAATAATTTAATTAATTTTATGCTTCTCGTTTCGTACACCGACCATTGTGCGTCCCAAATATCCAGTCAAATAAATTAGTCTGGTCGAGAAGTGTGCTTCCAGCGAAAAATAGTTAGAAGTCTTTAAAAAATATGAGCGATAGTTCATTTGACGAGGAATGCAAATCTGAAAAAGAGGCCTTTTTCAGATTTGCATTCCTGGCTTTGAGGATTTTTTTGCCAAAAAAAATTGCAATTGTTATCAACAAAAAAAGAAATAAAAAAAGCCATTTCGATTTTGAATGCTAACTCAAAAACCATAAGTGATTGCAAAAAAGATCCTTGAAGAAGAGGAAATTTCCGATAAAAGTCTTAACTCTCGGAGTTCTATCTCCATTATTTATAATTTTAATTTGGGCTTCCGTGCGACATTTTTAGTTGTCCACTTGGCGTCAAAACCCAGAACGTAACATTAAATAATTTTTTTAGGGTATTAAATATTAATTGAAAAATTTTAACAAATCAGGGTGTATTCAGAACACTTTAAAGAATTTATTCCTGTTGAAAATTTAACTTAATGTTAGTTTTTTAACAAGTTAGACAATTGCCAATTAACAAAATTAAACTTTCATCCTTATTGTACATTAGAAAAAAATTCTTAAGTAATTCTCGTTTAAATTTTTCGCTTCCTGAAGCCCTTTTTATATATGTACTTAACAAGATAAAGCCACAGATAAAGCCATAAAAGTTTCAAAAATTTCAATTCTTTGTTTATAATTCTTAGATAATTTTGACAAAAAATATAAAATCAGAGTAATATTGTCAAAGTTATAAAGTTATTATAAACAAAGCATTTTGTACTTTATTATTTTTAATATAATATATTGCTTAATATACAAATAATTAAATAAATGGCGTATGAATTCAAATAGGAATACACATTTTTAATGCGCATGATTTTTAGGCGATGTTATACAGATGTGGTATGCGACACTGTATTCGAGATTGGAGAATAGACCTCCAGAAACCACAGCTGGGTAGGAATCGAATCCTTTTGGAATCGAATCCACGACTCAATTCCTTTTTAAGGATCCGAATGCCTGGAATCAATTACCTTTTAAAAATAGGATCCGTGATCCTGAAGTGGCACTCCGTATCTTTCATATTTGGCGATAAAGAAAGAGATAGGCAAGCGAAGAGATAGGTATCGCTTTGGCATTTGGTACTCGGTAAGCAATTCTTTATGGCTTTGACACAGGTTCGGTATATTTCGCGAAGTGGTATCGGATAGAGATATTTGGTATAGATCGAACTAAAAACATCGTTTATATAGCATTTTGCCACTTTCCTTACGTAAAAGAAGAACGAATAAACCAGCGAGGAACGGACGACATAACATAACCTCGTTTATTGACTAATTTTTTAATTGTTTTGTTTTTTTCAGAAAATACTGCATGTACAGAGATGAAATGAAGAAAGAATTTAAAGAAAACCGCGTCAAAAAACAAATTATGGGAATGGAAGTGACATTTTTCGCTACATGACGCATTGTTTCTACGATTTATCCATCTTTATCGCCTAAATGGATTTAGTAGCATATTTTATTGAAAATTTACTTGCCCATATTTATTTATTTATTAGTATATATTAGTATTTTTATTGTATTTCATTAGGTTATTTATTTTTTAGTGATTTTATGTGCTTTTAACTTTTTATTTTTTGTATGTTTGACGTTTTGTAAACTGTTATGCTTTTGTTAGTTGTTTTTTTAAAAGTTTTATTTAAGATTGTGACTTACATTTTTAAATAGTTTAAAGTCGCTGTGAGTAACCAATTTTTTATTTTGATAGCTCTAAGCAAGTTATTGTAATTCTTTTTAACTATGTTTTTTTCCTATGTAAATTATTAATTAGCTGAAATATTTGCTAAATAAAGAATTAGTACAGGAATACTTCGTAAAATTGAAATTTTAAATGCATTAAGATTATATTTATGCTACGGAAAACTACCAAAGTATCAACTTAATAAGTCATGTTTGATACTGAACCAATAATACCTCATTTATATGTTTGCTTTCAGTTATGTATGATTTTTAGGCACATAGGCAGGCCTATTATGTTAATTTTATTAAAGCAAATTCTATACTTATTGTGTAATGCAATCAATTGCAGAGATACCTATTACTGGTATATAATAACAAATTATTAAATGTGTGCTAACATGTCTTTTTACCTATAAAATCAAAGTCATGTACCAAAATTTTTTATTACTAAAAATTTTCAAAATAACTTCTTTCCTGAAAGCCGTCTAGATTTACAACTAGGTTAGAATTAATATCTTTAGGTTTGCAATAACCATTTAAAATTAGTCAATATAGTATTTTTACCTACAAATATATATTAGGTTTTAGGATATTTTTAACTTATGTTCTGTAGGCTAGAAGCGTAAGAGTTTTTTGTTTTATTTTAATTGTTCTTGTGTACACATATTTGGTTTTAATTATTTTTATATGAGCCTCTTTAAGATGTTTCTTACCAATTAGTAAATTTAATTTTATTTATTGTTTTTACTGTTTTAATATGTCTATACAATAATTATTTGTATTTTAAATATATTATTATTATTATTGTGCACTGCACATAGTTTGTCATTGTAAAAAATGATTTTGATGGAAAATAAAGGATATTAATATACTTATATTATAAAATTTTCTTTAAAACTCCAACACCGGCTTCGCAATTCACAAATAAAAATTGCTTTTTAATTAAACTCATCAACAGAGATAGTTATATAATTTTATATATAAGATAAAATGAAACAGAACTCTATCTCTTTCAAGTAGACACCTCGGAAGGTGTCGCTATTCCGTCTTTACTCTACGCATCTTCGGATATTATGGCATCTTAACGAAATTGAACGACCGAGCATACAGATTACCGAATAGCGAAGAGATGCACATCTCTGTCGCTATTTGGTTTACAGAGTGCCACCTCTGATTCGTTATATAATTTTAAAATATCAGGAATTGATTACTTTTTAAAAGGATCCGATTCCAAAAGGAATCAATTCCTTATATTTTGAATTTAAGACAAACAGGTTCATAAATGCAAAAATTCGCCATTTTGAACATGGCGTTTAAAATTTTCAAATTTTGACTTAAGATTCTTAATTTTCAAATTTTGATCTAGCACCTAAAACTCTTATATCCAAAATCCGCCAATTTGAATCTTCCACTTTAATTTTTTATATAAGATGCTTAATCAGAATTACTTCGATTTTTGGAAATAATGATAGGGAATTTTAATTCTTCTGCGTATTAAAATCTTTAAATAAGAAAAGACACCTAATCTGTGATATTTAACCAAACTATGTTGTGTTTTAGGTGCAGAGTAACAACATTTATATGAAACAAGTTCTTGCTAACCATGGAGTGTGTATTCAAAAACGGACATAAATTTTACTTGCAATTGATCTTAAATGTTTTGATTGCCCGATCTTCAAAATTTTTTATTATGTTATCCTTGAGGTACTTTGAAATTGAACATTTTATTATAACTCCTTAGGGTGTCTTACAAGAATGAATTTAAAATTTTACTACATTTTTATATTCTACAAGCAGATAAATTATTAAACGGTACTTTTGAAACTTCCTGTAAAGTTACAATAAGATGTCCCATTTATTAGTTTATTTAGGTTATCTCAATCTCAAGAATCACATTTAAAAAACTTACGAAGATCATCGCAAGGTTCTGACTACATTAAAAAAAATGTTCCATTAAAGTGTGGTTTCGTGTTGATCTTAGAATTAACATATTCAAATTTAAAGGATATTTACCAAAAACCAACACAGCACTTTAAAATGATGCTAAAATTATATTTCGCAGCTCGGGCTCCGAGCTAAAATCTTTGACGCTTGATTTATCATCTGGATTATGTAGTATCATTCGTATCGTAGTTACGATTTGTAAGTATAAAAACTAAAGATGATCCGGATTGGTGATCCAATAAATAGGAATCGATTCTTTTTTAACGAAAAAAAGGATTCGATTCCTTTTTTCCTTAAAAAAAGAAATCGTAATTCGTATTGGTAATTCGATTCGATTATAAAGATCCGAATTCGTAAATCGATTCCTTTTTTAAAGGATCTGTTCCAATCTGTCAGAAACTTTAGGTTCATATTCTGTCAGTCTAGCATTTATCACTACTTTTCATAACGTATGTTCCTTAAGTTTTCGGAAAAAAATAAATATTCTTATTTTTGGTACGAAATTAAATTTATTTATAAATTATCAATAAAAAATTATTTCTACAACTTTAAACTTTATAATGTAGTTTTATTTCTGTCCATGTCCATGTCCGGTCCATGTTCTTCGATGGCACTTAGTTTTGGTCTTGCATGAGCCATAAGCCTTTGGACCGTTGCTAAATCGCCCTCACAAAATTTTTGCAATATTCTCCGCCTTAGCTGTTCCTCATTTTGGGCTTTCCATCCATTATCATATACTTTTCGACTCAAAAAAGCCCAACTCTTCTATAGGCCTTGCCTGAGGCACATTTGGAGGGTTGTCGCGCTTAGGAACAAAATTTATATTTTGAGCGGTTAACCATTCTGTCGATCGGGCCAGAATATGACTTCATCATTAGGATGATGAGTATTTATAAAGTGAAAGAGTTTTGTTTGGCATCTTTCAATATAAAAGTCCGCATTAATAGCTTCACCGTGAACACGTCCAACATACGGCTAGGAAACACCTTGCCGTTAAATCTAACTTGGTCGGGGGCTTCTTCAACATCCGTCGTTGCCTCTCATCTCCGAATTTGACAAAGTAAAATATTTTTTATCATCCATGATGAGAATTTTACCGGGAAAATGAATACGTCTCAATGCACGGTAACATCTGGGTATTTTTTCTAACTGAGCTGCCGTGTGCTTCTTTTATAACGTTTTAAATTATTTCTGGAAAGTGCTCTACTTACGGTCATACGGGAAACATTGTATCTTTGGTCAATCTTACGCAATGACTATCCCAAACTGTCTTCTACACTTTCAACCAATCTCCTTTCCCGGGCACGACTTAAAACTCTTGGTCTTCCACTGGTAAATTAATTTGTGGTATGCCATCTTCACAATTTTTAAAAGTCTGATAAATTGTCGAAATAGAAATATTTTGGGCACTGAAAATTCTAACAATATCGCGCTTAGGTATAGTCTGTCCAAAGTATATAGTTATGCCTTTTGACGGACCATACCCCAATGAACCTTTAACGATTTTATTACCTATTGATATTGGGTAAACCCATTTGTTCATAAGGGCAGAGGTGGGCCAGGTATTTCTTGAGCATTAACCATTAGGCATATAAATATTTTGGCTAATATTTTAGTGGCAGTGTTGATTAACCGTTTTTACTGTGCGTTTCCAAAAAGTTGTTTTACGAGAATATAACTATGTCGCTCGAAATCATTTGTCATTAGTTGCAAAACAGGTGAAAAATGTGTATGAAACTTTAATCAGTAGAGGTCTAATTAAACGAGAAGCTTTAAAAGAAACCTGTCTACTTACAAAAACTCCAATATCATCGATAAGGGATATTATTATTACTGAAGAATTGAACAAAAGAAAAAAACGTAGTGATTTTCAATCTCACCGTATAGACAATAGTGATCAGGACCTAATAAGAAGGAAAATATATTGTCTTTATGAAAGCGGAGTTATTTTTACCTTGGATAAACTGAAAAAGAAGCTAGACGAAGACGAAACCAATATAAATATTAGCCGTGCCACCCTCCATAGAGTTGTTTGTAAAATGGGATTTAAATACCGCAAAATAGACAAAAGACAAGTAGTAATGGAATCGCACAGATTACGCACTTGGAGATTTAATTATCTTCAAGAAATTAAAAGATATAGGTTAGAAAACAGATCCATAATTTACCTTGATAAAACATGATTCGATACACACGACACAGTATCCAAAGGATGGGTTGATTCCAGTCAAAACTGTCAGACGAAAGCACCTTCAAATAAAGGAGAACGCATTACCATAATACACGCTGGTTCAGAAGAAGGATTTGTCTCAAACTGCTTGATGTTGTCTGCAAAGAATATTAAGGATTCTAGCTTAGATTATCATGAGGATACAAGTGCAGAACTTTTTGAAAACTGATTTCAAAATTATCTTTTAAAAAATATTCGAAACAACAGTGTTATTGTCATGGATAACGCAAGCCACCACAGCTGTCTGCTACACAAAGCACCAGCTTCATCAAGTTCAAAAACTGAAATCCAGAAATATTTGTTAGAAAATGATATTTATTTTGAATTCAGTTACAAAAAACGCATCTTTTGGAAGTCCTAAATTCATATGCAATTAAAAAACAATATGTATGTGATAATTTGGCTGAACAGGCTGGGCATACTGTCTTACGGCTTCCTCCGTATCACTGTATGTTTAACCCCATAGAGCATTTGTGGAACCAAGTAAAATCAAAGATCAGAGCAGAAAATGTTACACCTACTTTAAGTCCCAGTGTTATAAATTTGATAAAAAATGTAATTAATAACATACCAGTTGAGAGCTGGAAAAATTCAGTACAGCACATTATAAAAATTGAGGACTCTTACATTTCTATCCAAAACAACATAAATCCTATTGTTATTAATCTCAATGATGGCTCTGATAGTGAAACAGAATTAGATTTAGATATTTAGATTAAATATGTAATTATGTATAGACAATGCAGTTATAAATTTATTAAAACTTTGCATATATTTAATTTCTTAATGTAATTTTAAGATTATACTTGCCTAAATAAACAATAAATTATAAATCTTTATATTATTAAAGTCCGTCCCTAATGTTCTGTCCTTTAATACCTTTCCTATCCGCAGTTTTATTGCTGTCAACAGGTATAATCCAAAAATGAAGGCAAGAGCTAACACGGTATACTTTGAGACAGACTATACTTGTCCAACTAAATGATAAATACTTTTTTGACGAATATTAAGCTCTTACGATATCTTGACAAATCATATTAATGACATTTAAATACGTACTTTGAGTTGTGTATATACTTTTGTTTCCAATGGCAACTTGATCCAACGCTATCTACGATAAATAAAATAAAACCGAAATTTTCCGAAAACTTAAGGACATACGTTACATACTGGTAAACGTAAAACATAGAATTAAATTAAGTCTGTTGTCTGTCTAGTTTTAGAGGGCTCTGTTTCCTCTTTTGTATTATACTTCATACACTTATAAAATTAAACTAATAAGTTTTATTGTCCTAAACACAAATTTCGTCCCCTTTTCCCCCATCGGAAGTAATGGGCTCCGTTAATTAAAAACCAGATTTCAGCAATCAGCATCGCTAATTCGCGATTTAAAATGCCAAATCTGCAATTTGTCCCAATAAAATCCCATTTTCGTTAAATGCAAATTCATAATCTCTATTTGAGATCTTTAATTACTCCGTCAATATTCATTAAAGCCATTCTTGCATCTTGAGGCTTCTGGTATAATTAAGTAAATGCGGTAATGATGTTTTATTCTTAAGTTCTTACGAAAATAGGTAAAAGAGTAATGAGAGAAATTAATTAAAATTAGTTTAAAAAATCAAATTTTATTATTAGTTGTACGTACACGATAGGCAAGTCTCATATTAGTCCAGTTACTGAAGACCTGAAAGTACCCAAAGCTGTAAGTAAATCTGTATAGTTTTCATTTGTGGCGCAATTCTTAGGGCTTTGCGGATGCTTTTGAGCGAGAAAAAGTTTATTACGATTCCGACGTGGGAACTCCAAAGTCCCAAAATTGAGTTTCCCGCGAATATCTGCCAAAATATACGAATAAGAGAATTTTTGTTTAGACAAAAAATAAAGATCACCTCGGAATCTACAAAAATATTCCTTACCAAAATCCATAACATTCCACACTGGATAGATGTGGCTAAACGGCAAAAAAATGCAGATGGGCAAAACAATTTTTTATCAAAACGCAAGAAAGATGGTGAAGGAAATTTTCTGGGATCATTGGACACTTGCTAAGGTCTTATTATGAAAAAGAAATGTTAATAACAAACCATTTTTTCAAAAAGTATCAATAAATTAATGAGATACCTACTCTCAAAATATTGTGAAAAAAACTTAGACCGCTTTTTTTAATATTCTAGAAAAATTAGAATGTACCCAAACTTACATGCAATGAAAGGTTCGGGTTTTCCCATTCCGATGAACTTTGAATGAATAAAAAATGTACATTATTGCCCGAGTAATGGAACAATTCGTCCGCCCGCTTGTAAGTGAATCCATGAAGATAGCGGCATTTTAGCGGTAGAGCGGCAGCTGAAATGAGGGGACTTTTGGGTCTCTTTATCTTGAAAACTATCAATTTTTTGAAAAAAATTATAAGAACCATTTTTGTAGATTACAAAGCAATCTTAATTTTTTGTCTAAACAAAAATTCTCCAGTTCGCATATTTTGGTAGATATTAGCGGGAAACCCATTTTTCGTGCCTTGAGGGTCCATTTTCTGCCTTTTTCTACCTGTTAATGTTGATAAACTTTTTTTCGCTCGAAAGCATCCCCGAATACCTAAGAATTGGGCCACAAGGCAAAACTATAGATTTATTTATAGCTTTATCCCTTCAATAACTGGACTATATTTTTTTCTCATAAAAATGTTTCCATTTACAGAGCTGAGTAGGAATCGAATGCAGAAATCGATTCCTTTTTAAGGACCCGAAGGTTGGAATCGATTATCTTTTTAAAAAACGGTCCCTGCTGCAGATTCGTTAAATAAATTTAAATTAATTTCTTTTTGGAAAGACCCGATTCCAAAATGAACCGATTTCTTTTTAAAGCATTCAGGGTATACCTAAAAATGGGCATAAATTTTACTTGCACCTGATCTTAAAACTTTTGGTTGCTCAATTTTCATAATTTCTTAATATGTTATCCTTGAGGGACTCTTAAATGGGGCATTTTATTATAACTATGCAGGTTGTCTCACAAAAAGGAATATTTTAAAATTTTAATAAATTTTTATATTGCGCAAACAAAAAAATTATGTAAATATATATATATATATATATATATATATATATATATATATATATATATATATATATATATATATATATATATATATATATATATATATATATATATATATATATAGAGAGAAAAACAATCTCTTTTTTTCCTTTGGTGATAAAATACAAATAAAAAAGTAAAAATCTTAAATCTAAAGTTTGAACATTAAAATAGTGCTGCATTCTTATTACAACAAGATATGTAGACAAACTACAATCAATTTCGAGGTGCGTACAGTAAAGTGATTAATTAGTTTAATTTTAGATGGCCGTTGACTGTCTTGTATTTTTGTGGTAATATATATATATATATATATATATATATATATATATATATATATATATATATATATATATATATACATATATATATATATATATATATATATATATATATAATATATATATATATATATATATATATATATATATATATATATATATATATATATATAAAATACAGTATGTCCACGGAAAAGGTGTTGAAAAGGAAAAACTTTTTTATTTTTTTATTTTATCGAAAAAAGCTACTCTTGATAAAAAATTTTGCTACTTTTTAGAGTAAGATTGGGATAGAAACATTTAACATATTTTATACGCGGTGTTCAGAAAATTAAAAAAACTTAAAATGGTACAAGAGTAAAGTGCATTTATTTGAGAAGATATGGAAATAAGTTACTAGGAAAAGTTGTTTAAAAGTAAAAGATAGTTCCTAATAAATTTTTTTTAAAAATATCGGCTTACTTTTAATTATTTGTAATTAAATTTATTTTAATATCAATTTAAATTTTTACTATCAATTTTATCATATTTTTTGCTGTAAAGTAAGCACTTAAAGCTGACGATACTACGGCTAATGAATTTTAAAAGCGAAGTGTCAATAAAGCTTGTCACTATGTTACTTCTTCCTATCCTATTTTATTCCATACATGGAGATGGAACAAAACAAGAGGAAAGAGCACAATTTTGAGAGAGTATTTTTTCCTTTGCCTCTCTGTGCAAAGATGTTAAGGTTAGCTCAGGGCGTAAAGATTCGGAGCACGCTAGTAATTTTTAATAGATAAAAAAAATTTAAGACAACCAACTCTCTAACAGTACAGGTGCAAAATAAAAGATTATAAATTTCTAAAAACAAATTTAATGGTTATACATTTGTTTGTACACATGTAATACAAATTTACAATTTTTTAAATGTCAATTTAAAAAAAAAATTTCTTTGTTGGTTTTGGTGACCTCTTTGGTGTAGATGCATATACCTTGTATTTAATCCTGTGTTGAGGTCTTGACTGGGAAATTTCCCCAGTGAACAAGTCTCTGTCGGCTGGACAATGACGTCACCGTGACAGCGTCAGCAGTTGTTGTTTCACAGCATCACATAAAAAGAATGACAAAAGGCAGTATTAATACATCAAAGGGTCTTGCTGAATAAATTTGAATTTATGAACTGTTATTGTTAAAGAAGAAAAAAAAAATTGACACTTATGACTTTAAACTTAAAAAGATTCACACTTTGGTGAAGACATTTTTATAAAAAAAATAAACAAAATTTTTATCTACAATACTTAAGGAATTTTCCTAAAAAACAAAAAAAAACCTTCCTTACTCTTATTAAGGAATGATTATTTTTATAAAAATAATGAAAATTGACGTTACATAAATATTTTCATAAATTCAAACAATGGAAAATGATGATACATTTACATCTAGCAAATTAGTAAAGGAATATTTAAAAATCAAAAATATTGAATAAAGGAAAATATTTAAGCAATATCTACTATACTGAAAACTTTACGTGTCTTTCTTAAGACAACAAAAAAAAAATGTCGACTTAGACATAAATAGCAGTTAAATGCCTAAAAAAAAATTAAATTCTACAAGATTTAAAACTAGGTAAGTTTATAAAAAAAAATATAAGATACAAAAGAAAACAACTATCTTTACAAAATAGATAAAATCTGCTTTTTGACTGTGACACCCTCCGATATAAGTGACCTCTCCACTTAGTGTCCGATTCACATAACACAAATGCCTGTAATTAACAGGAATTTCGCAAATACGATACTTCGTATTTCAAATACGAAAGGAAACAACGTTAACACATAACGTTTTTCCAGGTAAGATACGATACGGTAAGATAAGGTAAGGTAAAGGAAACGCTATCTCCTAGCGCTTTCCTTAATCAGATAAGATACAATGTATGGTGTTTCACCATACAAAAAGGTAAATGATTTTGTGGCCCCTCCCTCTTTCTAACAAAAAAAAATAAAATCCCAAGATTTCACTGAGAATCTGGACCGCTATTAGTTTAACCCCACAGGTTTTGAGTCAACTTTATTCATTCGCACCTAATGTGCAACAAATATTACATAATATAAAATTTGACTCACCTGTGTGTTCAAACTTCATAAGCTCTTGGTCCAGACCTCTGTTACTATTTTGCTTTTTCAATCCTATACTGAACATTTCCTTGTATGGTAGTCTATTCCAGTTTTTATGTCTACCAGAACATTTAATCCTCAAAAGTGGTGATCCTAGATATGATCTTTGTTCTACTTAGTTAGACAACCTAAAAACAATACAGGGAACAGCAGAAAATGGTTTTTACTTATTAAAGGGGAAATGTTTCAATGGATTTGCAACAGCAACACAAGCCAGAACACCGTGTCCGACTTAAATTCTCAACCACATGGGTTTTAAAATGGCGCCCTCGGCATAAAAAAAAATAAAAGAAACAGGGACTTTTACAAAATCATACCCTATAAAAAATCCTAAAATTGGACTATACCAAATATAAATCTTATGCATAACTATACATAAGGAAAAGGCAAAAGCAAAAACTTGAAAATATTTTTCAAGAAAGCAAAGAAAAAAAAAAGGGAAAAAATGGAGGTCGACTTACCGGAGAGATGTCACAATAAAAAGCCTTGACTTCAAGGAATTTGGCTACCTTTTCGGCTTCTGATTCCCACTTTTTAAAATTTTAAAGGCCAATGGTGATCTTTATTTCGCTCACATTCCCTTTTTACCAAAAAAAAGGCAGTACTCTTTAAGCGACAAGGAGTACCACGAATTTGAATTTTTCGCGGTATTTATAGGTTTTCCACTCAACTTGTACACTGCACACACATAATAATTTAAGTGAACAAATACGAACGAAATTTTCTGCTTTCAACAGCTGATTTGAATATCGTTAACCGTGAAAACCTTTTACCAAAATTATATTTAAACCAGGGTTTGCAACAATGCGCTTTACTGATTAAGTTAGCCGGGTTGAAAAGAGAGATAGAAAGATAGATAGAGAAAGATAGATGTAATCCATAGTGTAGTATGTTGCCTAACCGATAAAAATCGACATCAAATTCACTTTCAGCGGTTGCGTGAACCTTATACCGTATGGTTTCCCTTTAATACAGGGCTTCCGTGATTTTAATAGTAAATATTTTATGTTTTTATTTAAGTTGATTGATAATGATTATTTTACAGATGTTTCATTTAAGTTGACTGATAATAATTATTGAATTATAGATTTTCGTTAACAATTATTTAGAGAATTTATAATGTTGCGAGAATCGTGTAAATACTCGCAACAACTATCAACGCCTACTAGTACAAAAATGAGTTGGTAATTTAGAATTAGTTATTTGATATAAAAATAATTTTGATTACAAATTAATAAAAGTAGGCCGAATTTTTTTGAAAATTGGTATTAGGAACTATCTTTTACTTTTGAACAACTTTTCCTAGTAGCTTATTTCCATATCTTCTCAAATAAATGTACTTTACTCTTGTACCATTTAAAGTTTTTTCAATTTTCTGAACACCGCGTATAAAATATGTTAAATGTTTCTATCCCAATCTTACTCTAAGAAGTAGCAATTTTTTTTATCAAGAGTAGCTTTTTTTGATAAAATCAAAAATAAAAAGTTTTCCTCTTCAACATCTTTTCCGTGAACATACTGATTATATATATATATATATATATATATATATATATATATATATATATATATATATATATATATATATATATATATATATATAAAGATCCGTTAATTGATTTCTTTTCTGACGAATCCATCTCAGCTCTGTTCCAATACCACACAAAAATATTTTCAATATTTTGTTTTAAATGTTAAAAATTCTAATAGGCTATTTGCCACCATTGAAAATAAGCTTTAAATTGTGGTCAACCTATCAGGTAATAGTATAAAGAAGCATATTTCTCTATAAAAGTAAAATAGGCATATTTATTGCAAAATATACGTATTAAAATTCAAATATTTTTGGAATTAATTCAGCGACTGGAACGCTCTGTGATTGGTTACAACTTTGGTGACGTCACTTGCAAGTAAATAAATGTCACAAGCTTTGTGTTGTGTGTTTTCAGGTGTTATTTTTGATCTTTAACTATCTATATAACTGTTTTTTGATCATTTTATATAAAAAACATATTTCAAGTCACATAATTATCCGTTTCGGACCTTAAAATGGACATAAATTTTGTGCAAGCGGATAACAGAAACCTACCTGACTTACGCATTTATGGTTGTGCATTTTTTTAAAGATAACGCTGACTACTATGCTGCAGAACTCAAAAATGTAAAAACAGCTGTGTAAGTACCTCTAAAAATTATTTATTTACGTGTTTATCATTCAGTATTTCTCAAAATCATGTTGTAGGTTATGTTTATGGAGTGTAGAAATATAAGGAGTACCATCTCTTATGGGAGATGAAATGAAAAAGTGCCCATTTTGTATTTTGTGTAATTTATTATATCAGTTTCCATCTGCAATTCAATAATAATACCGTTAAGTATAAAAAGAGAAAGTACTAACTTGCTAGGTATTTAACTTCTAGAACAAACAAAATCATTCTATTCCAAAAAGTTAGGTTATACCTTAAACTGTTTATAAGTTATGTAAAGGCGATATTTTGTTGTATATAAATCGGTTGGTATTTAAAGCTGGATATTTGTATACTTACATTAAAGTGATCTTCACACATAAAAACATTAGAATGCGATACAAAGCTGTATCTCTTCGAGCTAATTGTAATCACTTTTTTCGCCTTTTAGGATTTGTTGGGACAGATATAAACAGTGTTTGTGGTGTTTTTAGAGAAGTATTGTGGCACTACACACCATTTATATACCATTTTAGCCAAAAAATTGAGAAATTATTAACAAAATTCACTGTATTTGCACTCGTTGTTAACCTGCTTTACTTGCATATGGCGTCACACGAAACGTATGTCGACGCCGTTACAGAGACAGCGTTTTTATGATTTAAAACTTTAACATTGAGTTTTAGTGAAAATACAGTAGATTTTTCAGAAATCAAAAAGTCGATGCTGCCAATTCTACCTACTTAGTAATATTTGTACTACATAGGACCTCTACACAAACTATTATCGGATTAAATATATATTTTTTTATTTTAAGCTAATAGACAAAGATAAAACATAATCAACTGTTTATCGTTTTAAATGGAACATACCCAACAGAGCTGGAACGGATCCTTCAAAAAAGAAATCGATTTACGGATCCGGATCCTCGTAAAGGAATCGAATTACCAATACGAATCACGATTCCTTTTTTAAGGAAAAAAGTAATCGAATCCAGGGAATTGATTCCTATTTTTCGGATCACGAATCCGGATCATCTATAGTTTTTATACTAACAAATGGTAATTATGATATAAATGATACTACATAATCCAGATGATAAATCAAAGGTAAAATATTTTAGCACGCTGCCCGAGCTAAATGTAATTTTAGCCTCATTTTAAAGGGTAGTAACTCTTGGCCAAATTAGTTTTTAGTAAATATTCTTTAAGTTTGAATATGTTCTTTATGAGATCAACATAAATTCCCCCAAAGGAACATTTTTTCAAACTGTATTCCAAAACTTGCGATGCTAATTCTCCATAAGGTTTTTGTGATTCTTGAGATAACCTTAAGCAACTTATAAATGGTACATTTTATTGTTATCTTACAGGAAGTTTTACAAGTACCGTTTAATTATTTCTCCGCTTGAGGAATATAAAAATGTATTAAAATTTTAAATACATATTTGCAAGACACCCTGAATAGTTATGATAAAATCTCCCATTTAAAAGTCCCTCAGAGTTACCTCAAGGATAACATATTAAAAAATTTATAAAGATAGAGCAGTCAAAACTTTTAAGATCAAATGCAAGTAAAATTTATGCCCTCTATGGTTACAAAAAAAATGTTTTATTTAAATGTTGTTTCTCTTGACCTGTAAAACAACATATTTTGGATAAAAATCGCAAGTTAGGTGTGTTTTCTTATTTAAAGATTTTAATATACAGATGTTTTAAAATTCTTCATCTTCATTTCCGAATATCAATGTGATGTAAATCAAGAATCTTGGGTAAAATTTGGAAATTTAAAATGGCGAATTTTGGCATTAAGGAAGCTAGGTCAAAATTTGGAAATTAAAAATCTGAGGTCAAAATTCGGAAATTTAAAGTGGCGTATATAAAATGGCGAATTTTGGCATTTATAATCCGATTTTTCTCAAATTTAAAATATAGGGAATTTCCAAATCCATTCTTTCTGGAATTGGATCCCTTCAAAAAGGATCATTTTAAAACTATGTAACAATTCCGGATCACGGATCCTATTTTAAAAAGATAATCGATTCCAGACTTTGGATCTTTAAAAAGAAATCGATTCCTGGATTTGATTTTAAAAGTATTCGATTTCTACCCAGCTCTGTCCATAGACTTGCATAGAATTGGTTTTAATTTTTGTTCTCGAAGACGATGCAAGAAAATATCCAGAAACAAAAAGTTGTGTTTTTAGTTTCTTAATCCAGAAATAAAAAAAATGTTTAAAAATTGCAAAAAAGTCAGGGGCGTCCCTTTTTACAAATTATTTTTGATAAGGTGTCCCCTGGGGCAAAGGACAAGGCACATATAACATGGAATTCTGGCTCTCGAACGATTTTTTTTTTAATTTGAGTATGTTGTTTCTTAGATCAATAGAAACATCTTTTAATTGGACATTTTTGTGTAGGCCTATAGGGTGGCCCAAAAATTCAATGGAAAGTTGCGGCTTCTTGTTTATATATTTCAATATAAAGGCATAAAAAGAGTGAAATTTCGTCCAAATCCAACGGAATAATGTTTTATATATTTGTTTAGAGTTAAAATAATTTGATTTACCATTTAACACATACAGGGTATGCCAACTAAAATGTTAATATCTTGATACACTTGTATATATTTTTAGAAATTATACATTTCTGATGGTTTATTAAAGTAAATTTAAGTTAAAATATTTTTGTTTATTGTCCCAAATATACAGGGATATTTGAAATTAAAGATTTTTTTTGGTTTGTTCCCACAAGATATTTTGTGACAAATAAAGAGGTAGGTTTTAAAATCTGCACATTTTTCTGGCAATTTTTTAACAAAGGTATAATAAAATTAACTAAGATAACTAAAATAAATTTCGTGTACATCTACAGGGTGAAGTATCTAGGAGATTTC
>JAHBCN010008335.1:0-37500 GCA_019359885.1 Listronotus oregonensis
AAATTTTCTACCTATGATGCGACAAAAAGTTAGGGGCATTAAAAAATTATATATTTATTTTTAATATTAAAACTTGTTAAACCTTACATTTATCCTAAATGTTTTAAATATTCTTTTTGTAATGTGATTATAAAGTTCCTTAATATAATTTTGAATTACTTGATGCTAGGCATCCATGATAGGCCTTTTCAGATCATCTCTACTGAAAAACTGTCTTAAATTTTCATTAACTTTTTTTGCAAGTCGTCCCCAGACATTCTTAATTATGTTAAGATCCAGAGATCCTGGCGGCCACTCCAACACTTTTATATTAGGTTCATTGAACCAAAAAGAAACTTTTTGCTGTGTGCTTCAGCTTGTCGTGTTGAAAAATGTTTTACCCTTTTGTCATAGATTTACCATTTTTAAAATGATGTTATTAAGAATATTTTAACATTGCTTTATATTTTTGTCAAACTTATATCTGTTTTTCTTTACCATTCATGACCCCTCCCACCCTTAACGACGCGAGAAATATCTCTTCCTTTCTCAATCATGATAATAATATGAGTAACCATCAGGACAAAATTGACTCTTCATAAAAAAATTTTTTTTGCCATTCTTTTGACCATGAAATGTACTTCTGTGCAAATTGTAACTAAGCATTAATGTGGTTAAGAATTAGTGGAGGTTTTCTTTTTAATTAGGTTGCCTCTATCTTCTTGTCGCGGACTGTATACTTATAGACTGCCCTGGCTATAGTGCGGAAAGACAGGCATGTCAGATAACCCTGGACATTGTCGAAACACTAAGAAAAGTCTGTGTCTCTAACACCATCGTAAGAATTCTTACTGCCCTTGGTATAATTAACGAACTTAACAAATCTCTAATAATGTCTAATAATAATAATGAATCATTAATGTTAGGTATATGCGCCCGAAGAGGTTAATGCGTTAGTTAAATAAATAAAATAAAACTTTGCAAAAGCTAAGAAAATTATTATATATATTTGATCCACCTAATCTCAGTTATAAAGTCTCAACTGGTTTGCTAATAAAATAAAAATAATTACCTATGTCTAATTCTTTGCAGAAAATTAAAAAAACCTTTTTGTGGCGCTAACGATCAAATTGGTTTTTTGTCTTTTTATTGAATAAAATTAAATTTTTCACCTGTTGCATATGCGTATTAATGGTATGTTTTATAAACCTTTTTAAATAATGCTAGTGAGGGCTCTATATATTATTAGTCTTGTTGCTACTAGGAAAAAGACCTTTTGTTTTTGTGTTTTTTATTATCTTCAGAGAGTCCATGAATACTCAAGTCCTAAGTACTAATGTACGGTGGTCGTTTTAGGTGTGGTAAGAGGTAGTATATTAACATGGGACTTAATTGTTTTATGATGTTATTCTCAAAGGTAACGCCAATAAGGTTAAATGACTTCTTATATGTGAGATACTAGCTTAAGCAATTCAATATCACAATAAAGGTATCATCAGCAAATCTATAAATAGAATTAATTTTGGAAGAGGGAAGATCGTCGATGTATAAAAAAAAACATATTTGATGCCAGTACTGAGCCCAAAAGCATTCCAGAATTAATTTGGTAAAAACTGCAAAAGTGAACGTCTACAATAACTGATAAACGTCGATTAAAAAGGAAACTGGAGATCCAAGAACAAAGCTTAGATGGATGACCGTACAAAGAAAGTTCGTTATAAGGCTAATTTTAATAATAATAATATATTTTAAATATTTTTAAATTTACACAAAATACCTTTGGTTTTTTTTTCTCAACTTTAAATTATTATATATATTTGATTCACCTAATCTCAGTTATAAAGTCTTAACTTGTTTGCTAATATAATAAAAAAAATAAAATACCGATGTCCAATTCTTTGCAGAAAATAAAAAAAAAATTGTAGCGCTTACGATCAACTTGGTTTTTTGTCTTTTTGTTGAATAAAAACGTGCAAATTTTTTACTTATTGAATATGCTTATTAAATTGAGTATGTTTTATATACCTTTATTAAATAATAAGCTAGTAGAGTAGCTACTAAGTATATTGCATTCAGTCTGTATAACACCTAGTTACCAGGAATTAAAAAACTTTTGTTTTTGTGTTTTTTATTATCTTCAGAGAGTCCACGAATACCCAAGGCGTTTTAGGTGTGGTTAGAGGTAGTATATTAACATGGGACTTAATTTTTTAATGGTGTTATTCTCAAAAGTTACGCCAATAAGGTTAAATGACTTCTTATATGTTAAAAACTAGCCTAAGCAATTCAATATTACAATGAAGGTACTATCGTCAGCAAATCTATAAATAGAATTAATTTTGAAAGAGAGAAGATCGTCGATGTATAAAAGAAACATATTTGTTGCCAGTACTGAGCCCCAAAGCATTCCAGAATTAATTTGGTAAAAACTGGAAAAGTGAACGTCTACAATAACTGATAAACGTCGATTAAAAAGGAAACTGGAGATCCGAGAACAAAGCTTAGAGGGAAGGCCGTACAAGGAAAGTTCGTTATAAGGCTAGTTTTAATAATAATATTATATTTTAAATATTTTTAAATTTACACAAAATACCTTTGGATTTTTTTTTCTAAACTTAAAAAAAATGGTTAGACATACTGAACTATGCATAAGCTAAACTTGTCCAAATATTTTATTAAATAAAATCACTCGACCATATTGATGCCGTCCTCTGTACCAAAATATGTGCGAATTGTTAAATTATCTTGGGAAAGGTTAAAACTAATGAGCATAAATTTATATCTCGCTAGAGACCCATTTAAAATATTTAGCAACCGACCTAAAGTTAACAATTTGGCCCATTTAAGATAGAAATAGCATTATAAGGTTTTAATTTAGTCTAATAAAAAGCGCAAATATTATTACCGTTTTGGTTAGTACCAAAGCACTTTTTGTAAAGTAACAAAAACCAATTTTTTTACTGCCCTACAGACTATTTTATGTACAAGGTGTTCAGTTACGGGGGATCCATATCTAGTGATTCTTTTGTCGTTCGAAAGCGGGCACAAAATGGTGCACCTTCTGGTGAAAATAATAAACTTCATAAAATATTTTAAATAATTAAGCTTTAATTTTAAGGACGTGACTTAAAAGCTAACCTAATTTGTTCCTAATTTAAATAAAGATTTTTTCTACTGCGCCTCCTAATAGTGGTGGAAACAGCTAACCAATTATTTAAAGTTTATATTGCCATATCTTTTTTAATATTTATCCGATTAATTTGGGTTAAAACATAGTTTTAAAAAAATATTAATTATTATAGTTAGGTTTATAATTAGGTTTAAATGTTTCTTAAACCTTTTAACAATAAAATAAATAGATTGCGCTATTAGCAAGAATAAGAAAATCTTTAATTTTTATTAAAAGTAATAAACACATTGGTATATTTTTAATGCTGTTACTAAACAGAAAATATTACAACTTACTTTTTGCTGAAAATCGCATGTTATTTTTTTTGTTTTTTTAATTTAAAGATATGGCATATTAAGAATAATTTTGATTTAAATGTTTCTAGTTAAGCCGTACATTATAAATATTGTAGCCTTCCCCCCAAGTAAAACATTTGAATCCAACGGTTAAAAAAATAACAAATGTATTTATTATTTTTATTAAAACTAAAAAAACTCTTAGTCATGCAACCAGCACCATCTATTTATTTTAATAAAACGTTTTAGAAACGATTGATTTTAAAATAAAATGCTTTTAAAAATATGTTTTAAACAAAGTTAATCCCGGTAAATTCGGATGACTATTAAGGAAGATATGATGATACAAACCTCAAATTATGGCTTCCCCACTACTATTATGCGAAATGAAAAAAAAAATAAAAAGGTTAATGTTGAATTAGGTAACCTAAGTAACGTTTTATAAATTATTACTCAATCTGGAGCATTCAGAAAATTTCATGAATTTTAACATTTAAACTAAAACATGCGCCATTTTGTGGCCAAATTTTAAACGTAACGGGATTTTTAATAAATTTTGCTTGACGGATTTTTTAATAATGTTTTTTTCTAAAAAAAAATCGACGAAGGAATCTCAAATATGGATGGGGATCGAACTTAAGTGAACTTTGGTATAATGAATAAGAAAATATGAAAAAAATATTGGCAATTAAAAAAGAAAATATTTACGCTCCAATTAGATTATTAATTAAAAGTTATATTTTTAAAAAACTCCCATAAGGATTAAAACATATTTGGTATTATTGCTTAATTTAAGGCAAAGTTCAATCAGGTTTTTTGCAAAACTTATTGGCTTTGGTAATTTATTTTACAGCCTATTTGCATTTATTTATTTTTATGTTCTTGTTTTACCAATGACATCATGAACATTTTTAATAAAGCTCCAGAAATGTTTCATTACACACTTAAATATAACAATCATTTTCTTTATCTTTATCTTGTTTAAATGGTTATAGGATCTATATTGAAATTAACCTGACATAGCTTTTAAAACAAATGTATTCTTATAAAAGGATCCAAATGGAAAACCATGTAAAGTATATTAGCGCCGGCAAACAAAAGTTTTTAAAATATTGCCTTTTTTTGTTTTTGAAACTAGCAGTTGTCTCGTCGAAGATAAATTGACAAATTACCCTTTACAATATAAAAGTTTGACTTTTATGTTACAAAAAAGATTAACGAAAGTTAAAAGTTACCCCATGTGTTATTTAAAATAAAAAAAAATTATAGTAAATAAATTAAAATAAAAAAATATTTTATAGTAAATAAATTTTAAATTTAAATTCAATTATAAATTGAAACCACTAAAAAACATTTCTTAGGAATTAAAGCAATAAAGTTACTTACAATGAAGTAGTAATGCTTTTTTCAAAGCAATCCTGTATCCTGTATAAACATAATTGTCTTACCTTGTTCGCTCTGGCTTTTACCTTTTTAAATGTGTAACAGGTAGTACACTGTGCCAATTAGATTTGACGTACACTTTAAAAATTGTCCAAAGTGGTTACTTTAGCTAAAAGTTGATCATCTCGAACGTTTCGCGAACTGCAAACAAAAACGGTAACAGGAAGTATAACTTGATAAATAAAAACCGATTGTTTTATATTGTTCCGTGACACCCCGTATAAAAACACGGATCCTGGTTTTACAGCTTTTTATTGGATATCAGGTTTACAAACGTTTTAACAAAATAAAAAAATATTTTATAGTAAATAAATTTTAAATTTAAATTCAATTATAAATTGAAACCACTAAAAAACATTTTTTATGGATTAAAGCAATAAAGTTACTTACAATAAAGTAGTAATGCTTTTTTCAAAGCAATCCTGTATCCTGTATAAACATAATTGTCTTACCTTGTTCGCTATGGCTTTTACCTTTTTAAATATGAAACAGGTAGTACACTGTGCCATTTAGATTTGACGTACACTTTAAAAATTGTCCAAAGTGGTTACTTTAGCTAAAAGTTGATCATCTCGAACGTTTCGCGAACTGCAAACGAAAACGGTAACAGAAAGTATAACTTGATAAATAAAAAACCGTTGTTTTATATTGTTTTGTAACACCCCGTATAAAAACACGGATCCTGATTTTACACCTTTTTATTGGATATCAGGTTTACAACCGTTTCAACAAAATTAAAAAAAATGGTAATTGTCTAGAAAGTGGCCGCAACTCCGATTTTGACCAAATTTGGAATGCGGGGGTTTTTTTGGGCGCTGATTACGAATATGAAAACCTTTTTTAGCGGAAACGTTTCGTTTTCGAGATATCCATCATCAAAGTTAAAAATCAAACTAACCTCATTTACACTATTCCTCCTTCTTTTTGTACAGAATTCTTGATTTTTACACTAAATTGGAACACAATAGTTAATAAACACCTTTTAAAAACTTGTTTTATATTTATTTTATACCTATTTTAATTTAATTGTAAAAATTCACTTTCAAACGCTGCAACCAGGTATACAATATATACAACATGGCCGCCCCGTGAAAGTGATACTTGACAATTTAATGAAGAAAAAGGTGTAAAATAAACAAAAAAAAGTTTTTAAAAGGTGTTTATAAAATATTGTGTGCCACTTTAGTGTAAAAATCAAGAATTGTCTACAAAAAGAAGGGGGAATATAGTGTAAATGAGGTTAGTTTGACTTTTAAGTTTGATGATGGATATCTCGAAAACGAAACGTTTCCGTCAAATATTTTTTTCAGATTCGTGATCAGCGCCCCAAAAAACCCCCGTATGCCAAATTTGGTCAAAATCGGAGTTGCGGCCACTTTCTAGACAATTACCAAAAAAATATTTTATAGTAAATAAATTAAAAAAAAAAAAATATTTTATAGTAAATAAATTTTAAATTTAAATTCAATTATAAATTGAAACCACTAAAAAACATTTCTTAGGTATTAAAGCAACAAAGTTACTTACAATGAAGTAGTTTTTTTGCGTCTGGTTTTAAAGGTCACCTAAAGCACACAAATTAGTTGCTTTAACTGCCGTCTTTTATCAACTGTAATTTTCAATGTTACAAATCTTTGTGTATGCATATTTTCTTAAGGCATAAAGCATAAAAAGAAACGCGAAATCAACAAGCTTTTTTCGCATTTGCTGCTTTTCAATAACATTACACGTGAATATAAGGTGGCATTAGGTTTTTGTGTAAATATTCGTAAACATAAGCTGTTCTTGTCCTTTATTTTCATGTCATTCTTGCATTTCGTCTTGGTAAATGTTTACTTTTAACCTGTCGCTGAACAAAGTATCGTGGTTCGTTATTTTTGGGTGTGTTAAGTATTTATTTCATTTTTGAATATTCTTATAACATTTTTTAGTGTGTATGTAATACAGTGTGTCCAAAAAGTGTCAGAATGTCCAATTATCTAATGGACTATTGGGACACACTTTGTTAAATTTGAAACCTAGAAGGACAACACCATTCTGCGTTCGCTTGCAGTACCACGATGTTGCCAGATGTTCAACTTTCGAAAATTTAGTGTTAACGGTTTACTTTTAAATGGAATACTTACTTTCCTTATTTTTAAAATTCCTTGCGTAATTTGCTGTATACTGGTAACAAAATATCAAGGTACGGAATTGAAAGTATTCCAAATAAATGGCTTTTTTCAAAGCAGGTAATGTCTCCTCATAAAAATAATGGTCACACCTTGTTTGCTCTTGCTTCTACCTTCTTAAATATGTAATAGGTAGAACACTATGCCAATTGGATTTGACGTTCATTTTAAAAATTGTCTAAAGTGGTTACTTTAGCTAAAAGTTGATCATCTCGAAAGTTTCGAATTGCAAACGAAAATGGTACCAGGTAGTATAACTTGATAAATAAAAAACCGTTAAGTGGTGAACGGAAACGACCACGTTAAAAGTTAAATTTAGCTTAAGGCTTTTCGATTAAAAAAACGACATAAAGAAAACAAACCTTCAAAAAATTAAAAAAGAAATGTTTTAGCCAAATAGGAAAGACATTTACTGATAAGTTTAACTACAATACCAATTAGATGTAGCAGTTGAAAAAAGAAATAATTAAATATATTGAAAAAACACGTTTTTGAACTTTTCTGATTAAACTCTACTACTACAACATACGCTTATTTTTACTCATGCGTTCACCCAGTTAGGAAAAACGGCAAAAGTGTAGAGACAACATTACTTTTTTTATAAATATGTTGATCTGTATTTTGAAATGAGGAAACATTTGCTTTAGTTTTTTTTAATAAGAAACAAATAAAGCAAATAATATTAAATCTTTACAAGTATAAAGGCCTATTAAGGAGAAAGTTGTAAAGAGAACTACAATCCAAAAGACCTATTGCTTTTAAATTACAGACATTTTAAATTACTGAACACCTTTAATTAATTTTTGTCAAAACTACCAATTTCTACTAATCGCTCTTCTTTATAAGACGTCAGTATAGTGCACGTTGAAAAAATAAGCATTGATTTTTTTTTGTCAATGGCAACTCAGAACGTCACCAATGGGTATTTTTTTAAAAAGCTTTTTTTTTTAATTTGTAAAATTTAAGCTAACAATAATATGTAGGAACCTATTTTTTAAAATGGATTGTTTTTATTTAATAAACAATGTATTTATTTAATGAAAATTAATTAAAGTAAATAAAAAACATACCGATATAATTACTTATCCTGCCTATTGAGCTATATGTATTTTTATTGGTTAGTTCTGGTATCTGATATCCAAACCTATAGGGCTTGTTAAAAGCCATCTTTCAGAAAGAAAGTTAAAGGTCAAAACTTAAATATAATAGCTTAAATGTTATCTTAAGGATTCTGAGGTAAATAATTTAAAATATTTTTATATAATTTTATTTAAAATGGAGAAAAAGGGCTAATAATTGTTTTGATTGTTGGGCATAACAATTTAACGTTGCTTTATTTTATTTGATAATACTTATTAAAAAAAGCCTTTTTCCCGGTTAAGTTTTTTATTAGGTTGCATCCCCAAATTTTGCTAAGAAGTTTACTTTGCATTGGTGTGGACACTTTAATACATAACAAACATAATATGTAAACATTATCTAGCAATTTTGATAACCAAACCTATTTTATTACTTTTATTATTATTATAACCTAAACCTTTAAACGCTACTGATAAATTGTTTTATCTGAAGAGAGACGAATTTAGAACCCATGTGTATTACGCGCCTTCAAATTTTATTATACCTATAAGTTTATTTATTTTATCATAGGCAATTATACCAAAAAAAAATGTATTGATATCATCATTGCCCTACTTTAAACATATCTTTAAGATAAATTATCCGAGGTTTTTTTACCCTTATCGAAAATCTTCTTGTTTAGTTTAGTTTAAGGTAAAATCAGCCAGAAGAGAAATAACTTCGTTCCGCTCTGTAACTGGATTCTAGATGACAGCAATAAGCATTAGTGCTGATTCTGCTTTATCTCTCAGACCATAGACCTAAATTAAACCAACGTTAAGCTGGGTTAAAAAAGAATCGAACAGATTTAACGAAAGGATATTTACAAGTTTTTACGAATAATGGAAATCAACAATTTTTTACATTTAAACACACATTTATAACTTGAAAGTTTTACTTTCTTATAAAGTTAAATATTTTGTAGAAACGCTCTAAAAAAAAAAATAAATTTTCTATTAAAACTATTGCAAAATGTTTTTAACTGGAAAATTTTTTAAAAATTTCCTTAATAAAAAAGAAACATTTTTGTTATTGCAATATTTTAATTAGGAGTATTTATTTTATTAAAACAACACACAAAATTAAATTGGGGGTTAAAAAAATACCCCTGGGTATTTTGGAAAATATTTAGAAATTGGAAAATTTTTTAAATACCAAAAAAAGCTTTTACAAATCTTTAAAAAAAAAGATTTTTGGTTTTTGTAATTCCTTTTAGGAATGTAGCTCTCTCTAGGCATAGATCGTAAAAAGCTTACTTCCCGGAATAGTTAACCTTTTTTAGGGGACTAAGCCGATAAAAAGGACTTTCTAGCCTAGTCCACTGTCCGGGAATCGGTTACCTTTTGGACGATTCTCTTTTTTTATTTAAACACCTATTTCTGAATTAAATGATATACATATAAAATGTGTCCAAAATTAGGAAATGTTTTAAACCTAACGAAAAAAAGCAGAAGGCAAGAAAAACTCCACAATCATGGCCTCCCAGGTCAACGGATTTAAATCCCTTTTTCCTTTAGGGACATTTAAAGTCCGTTGTTCATAAAACTTCAGTCAGCACTTAAAAAAGAATAAAGCCAACGAATATAAAATTTATGTGATCAAATATGACATATGCCGAAGATACTTAGCGTGTTCAAAAATTAATATTAAATCGAGCTTATGCTGGCATTAAAGTTAAAGTAAATATTTTTAGCAACTATTATAAATTAGTGTTACTTGTTATTTTTTACCACTATTTTATTATAAATAAACATTTGTTGATAACTTAGTACCTATACAGGCTGTTACAGAATATGTGGGCAATCTCTCGGAATCTAATAGAAAACATAAAAATATTCAACAAGTTCCCATAAACTTTTTTCCTATGACCCTCCCCTACGGAGATACATGTACATAACGGACGCCTCTGGAAATCGTTTTTGTTTAAATAACCTTTAAAATACTAGGCGTAATTTAATATTTTTTTAATATAATGGTTACTAGATAAGTCTTTTTAAAATGAACCCATTAAATCATATTTGACTTATTTAGTTTGCCAGGGACTGACTAGCTCTGACACAATAATAGCAATTTTTTATCACCCGGTATGATAAAGGCTAAACAATAATATTTTTGAATAGCTTTAATCTTAAACTAAAAAAAGGTGTTCTTAATTAACATCGATAAAATCAACTGTTTTTTTTACATTATACAGGGCGTTTTCTTATTGTACGTTTATATTTAGGAAAGCAATTTTTTGGTCCATTTTAAGAAGAAAACTTTAAATGAACGTAGTTCCTAAACGTCTTAACTTTTGAGGTACACGGTGGTAACATTTTTAAAAATAAATCATTTATTATTAATACCTGTAATACCACTTTAGATATTTTAATGAAATTTGGCATAAATGTACTATGTATCAAGAAGCATCTTTTAGTGTACCACTTTTTTTATTTTTACCAGTGGCGTTCGTACAGAATTTGATCCACCTATTTTGGCAAATAAAAAAAATGTGGTATACTTAAAAATACTTCTTGGTATATAGTATATGTATGCCAAATTTTATTAAAATATCTTAAGTGGTATTACAGATATTAATAATAAATTATTTAGATTTAAAAAATTAACCACCCTGTATCTCAAAAGTTAAGACGTTTAGGACATACATTCATATGAAGTTTTCTTCCTAAAATGGACCCAAAAATTGCCCCCTTAAATATTGACGTACAATTAGAAAACAAACTGTATAATGTAAAAAAAATACCAAACATGATATTTTATTTCTCGTAAACAGTTGATTTTATCAATGTGTGGGTTTATTTTAAGAAGACTTTTTTAGTAACCATCATATAAAAAAAAATTCAATTAAGCCTTGTATTTTCAAAATTAAAAAAAAAAAAGATTTCCAGGGTCGTTTCCGAAAGTTTATGGGAACTTGTCAAAATATTTTTGGGTTTTCTATTAGATTCCGACAGACTGCCCACATATTCTGGGACACCCTGTATATTTTCCGCTTTCTGTGTTTGGGTTTGGCCTAGTAATGATTTTAAGAAATGGAAATTAATAAAACCATAGGAAAACAAGTTCCTGTGGAGGGTTTTCTCACTTTAGCTACGACACCGTCAAAGCCAATTTTTTTATTGTATTAAAGGAATTTTTATTAAATTATGTCCATTTAGTATCACGCAGCTATTAAGGTAAAATAAAAGAGGTATAAAATAAAAGTAAATAAACAATATGATTTAAATTGCATATGCATAATTTTATTATTTTTCATTTTCATCTAAAACAGTTAATCTGAGCAAAGTAACTTTAGAGATGACTTTTGTGGATTTTTAATTGCTAAATCATAAAAAGTCAATTATAAGGGAAAAAGGTGGCCTAATATATAAATGAAATTTTAATTTAAACGTCGGGCTCTATCAGTAGCGAAATAAGACGAACAATTTTTGCCAATTTTTGGCACATTGAGTTTTACAATTATAATAATTTACACCTACTACTTCTAGTTATTAAAAAAAACATTGTTTTTTAATATTTTAACACCCAGCATAGTAAAAACAAAGGCGTCTATGTTTATATTTATCTTTAAATTACTCTATTTAAATAAACTTAATAATAACACCCTCAAATTTGGCACATACTTAATTAACACCTCAATTATTAAAAGTTCAATTCACTTTACTAATTAAATATAGTTCTTCTATGCTTACAAAAGTCAATAAGCGTCTTGTTAACCATTATACAGTGTGTCCCAAATTGGGCCTACATGTATTGGTAACTCGGGAACCATTAGAGCTACAGTGTTGGTTAAATTAGGAAAGTTTTAGACAATTTAATTGCAAAATTAAATCTGCTTTCAGATTTTAATTATCTTTTATGGTTTTCGAGATAATTAAGAGAAAACCAAATGGTGCATTTTTAACTTTTGCCTGTAGCTCGCAAACTACCAATTTTACGGTTTTAAGATTACTTCATTATTAGAACACTTTTTTAAGAAGAATTTAATTTAAGTAAAAATATTTTTCTAACTTTATTATTTGTTTTTGAGATATTTACCCAAACTTTGGATTTTCATACGGACGCCATGTTGGATTTTTTAAATTTTTGAAAAGAGCTCTTCAAGAGCTTTTCATTGATGTATCACAAGTCTATTTTTTCAAATTGCTTAAGCTCTAAAAACGATAATTTTTGTTTATTTAATAGTAGGCTTAGACTAGACTGCGTAATGGCCGCCTCGTTTCATTAAAAACAAATGATACGCATTTTATAATTTAAATAATGTAAATGTCAAAATTAGCGTGCATCTTATTTCTCGTTTAGAAACGCCTTCAACAAAAATTCAAGTTTTGATTATTTTAAGTATTTCAATAACGGTCTTAATTATTCCAATGATAAAAAAGGTAATATGCTAAAATTTTTTTAAATCTAACAAAAAAACAAAAGGGGCAACAAAAAATAAAAAATTTTTTAAAAAAAGGTTTTTTTAAAAAACCCAAAAAACAAAAAAAAAAATTCGGGTTTAAAGGAAAATTGGAGAAAAAGGGAAAAAAAAAACCCAAAATTCCGTTCTGTGCATCGGTTTTTAAAAAAAAACTGTTTTTCCATACAAACCCCGTATTGTCCAGGGTCTTGGAAAGTTTCAATAGAAAATCCCTTTGTCAATGGTTTATTACTAAATGTCAACAGATCCCAATTTTCAACCAAGGTTCTCTGGCAGAGGGTTTACAAATTGGGGAATTTTTAATTGGCAAATTATCACTGCGGGATAAAAAAATCCAAAATTTAGAAGAAAGACGGCTACAAACGGTTTTGGGTTTAATGTCTGGTTGGGGGTCATAGGAATTTAAAATGATTTTAAATTTTCGTCAAAAAATTTGATAAAAAATTTATTTTTTTTTTTTAGACAACCGTTTAATTGGATCATTTATTTTTAAAAAAAACCAAATTGGATGGTAATTGCTCTCCTGCAAGAAAAATTTTCCGGCATTAAAATACAGTTCCCCAAATAAAAAAAATAATTTTTGGGGGTTTCCCGCAAGATGGATGCCCCGGCACAGTACCAGGGGGTTGAGGTCCTTAGAAATACCTTTTAAGAAACAAACCAAAAGGGTTGTTTCCAAGATGGACATCACAACCCCCCATTTTTACCTATGGGGCCAAAAAAAGGTGTACAGTTTTCCGGCTGGCTGGAATAGAACACAAGGGGTGGTTTGCTTCCATCCCCAAACACCGGGTTCCCCGGGGGGAGGAAACCGGGAAATTTTTCATTTTTGTTTTCAGTTGTGTTTAATTATTATCATTTAAGGAATTTAGAAAGTAAAAATTTTTCAAAAAGCATTACTTTTTTTTTTAAGTTTTGAATTTCGCTCTCACAAAAAATCCATGGGAAAATTCATCACTAAAATCTTAAATGTCTATGGTTAGGTTATGCCCTCCGGTGCGTATCATTTGTTTTTTTTTTAACGGGGGCCCGCATTAAAACCCAAAAAAAACAAAAAATTTTGTTTTTTTAGCAAAACTGAAAAAATTTAATACTCAATAAAAATCTTGAAATTTTTAAAAAAAATAAAAATCCAAAAGGCGTCCTATGAAAATCCAAAATTTGGGTAAATATCTCAAAAACAAATAAGTTAGAAAAAATTTTTACTTGAATTAAATTCTTCTTAAAAAAGTGTTCTAAAAAAGTAGTAACCTTAAAACCGTAAAATTGATTTTTTCGAGCTACAGGAAAAAATTAAAAATGCACCTTTTTGGGTTTTTTTTTAATTTTCTCAACAATCATAAAAAATAAAAAAAACCCAAAACAGTTTTAAATTTTTGCAATTAAATTTTAAAATTTTTCCCCAATTTTAAACCCAAAACAGCTCTAAGGGTTTCCCCGGGGGTTACCAATACATGTAGGCCCAATTTGGGACACACTGTATACTTTAGAGTTCCTGTATTCAAGCAACTTAAAAGCCAGGTGCCGCAAGCAATTTCGATGTTATTGTAGCATCTGAATAGACGTGATGCATACTCATAAGCACTAGTTATGTATGTATATTGGTTTAATGGGTGTAAATAATTGGTCTAGGTAAACGGCCAATAATATGTTTGGAAATATTTATTTATGTGGATAGTTTTATTTGTGCATATTATTATATTTTGAATATTTATTTTTATTTTAAATGTCATTTTCATACATTTTCAAACTTCCTGGAATATTAGCCAAATTATATTTCTTTTATTTTATTTTTATATTTCTCTTTTTATGCCTAGTATAGTGTGGGGATAATAATATTACATAGTTTTATACAATTGGGTTATTTTTATTTATATATTAGTTTTTTTATAATAATATGTTTTCTGTAATACTTTAGTTTAATTTTTTTAGTTAGCTTTAATAGTTATCCATAAATATCACATCATTATTTAATTTCATTAGAACTCATTAATGCTTGCTTTTCGACTTGACTAGAGACCAAATTAATATATTGTGTATAATCAAATCCCAATAAAAAGCAGTGGTTCTATCTTACTTTATTTTTTGTTGTGTACTGTATTTTATTTATTTTGTTTAAAATAAATTTAATTGCAATAAAATTCTAGATTAAGTATATTAAAAAAGGGTAAGTTATCCATAATCATTATAGCAATATCTAATTTAGCATTTATTAAGTGAATATATGTCCCGTTTTTTTCAAAAACCCCCAAAACTTTCTCGAAGTTACCTTTAAAAACATATTTTTTTTTAAAAAATTACTTTGTTTTAAATCCCCAAATTTTTAAAAAAAAAGGGAAAAAAATAACGATATCCGACTATAGTCTTAATAAATCAGATGGGGGTTAAAATTTTTTTTAAAACATAATGCCCAAAGCCACAAAAAAAACTTTAAAAATTTGGGGTTAAACCCTTTAAATTTTAAAACCCAATGTTTTTTGGGCAAAAAATGAAAAGTAAAATAATAAGAAATTTCAACCGGGTTAAAAAAAATTTTTGGGGGTTTTGGGGTTTTTTATCTTTTAAATTGAAAAAAAAAAAAATGCAAAAAAACCTACTTTTTTAAAAAGGACCTTAAGGGAACGAACCCCCTTTTTTGGGGGGCTCTATTTTACCGTTTGGGGTAATGTCATCCAAAATTAAAAAATTTATTTAAAAAAAGGGGGGCCATTTTTGTTAGATCCCCCAAAACAAAATAAAGATCATACCTATATATTTATTTAATTTAAGTGATCCGAGGGAAGCGGTATCCTTTTACTGGACATTTTTAAAGGATATTTATTTACCTTTTAGTGCTTACTTTAAAAATCTTACAAAAATTGTTTATCGTTTCTTTTGGGAGGTTAATTAAAGCCAGGTAAAAAGATATATTAAAATGATTATTTAAATACCATGTTATAAAAAGGTTAAAATTCTCATGTAAATAGTTGCTTTATTTTAAAACCACAATTGTCGGACTTGTATATAATTAAAAATTATTATATTTTAATTTATATATAAATAATAAAATTTATATAATATTTAAAAATAAAAATTTTTTCTTTTTGAGTTTCAATAAATTGCAAAAAAAGCGGGAAATTTTTGTTAAAAAGGGAAAACGGAAAAATTTTCCTTTTTAAAAACCCTTTTTTCCCCGTTTTTTTCTTTTTAAAAAATTAAAAAAAATTTTTAAAAAAAAACTTAAAAAAAAAAACAAAAAAAAAAATTTTTACAATTTTTTATTAAAATTTTAAAAAACAATTTAAAAAAAGAATTTTTGGACCCCGTTTTTTGTTTTTAAAGAGGTTACCGATTTGCCACGGAAATTTTAAAAATTTTTTTTTTTTTAATAAAAAATATCCCCGGGAAAAAAAAATTCAAAAAACTTTTAAAATTTCCCCTAAAAACTAAAAAAAACAAAATTTCTACCCGAAATATTTAAAAATTTAACAAAAAAAAAAAGGTTTTTAAAAAAACAAAAACCAAAATGGGGAAAAAATAAACTATTTTTTATTTGGGAAATACAATTATTTTAAAATTACAAATTTTTTAAAACCAAAAAATTGTTTTTTTTCTTAAAATTTTTTAAATTTTTTAAAAATAAGTCCCTTTCAAAAAAATAATTTTTAAAATTAATTTTTATGTTGTGAACCATTTTAAAGCGAAACGGTTCCCAAAAACTCCCAAAAAATTGGGGAAATTTTTTTAAAAAACCCCCTTAGAAAAGGGCTTTTTTTCCGTTTAAAATTTTTTTAAATTTTAAAATATATTTAAAAAATTAATTTTTATATATTTTTTTTTTAATATTTTATTATATTAAAATATAATATATTTTTAAATTATATATCTTGATACCCAGAACATAACATAACTTTTAATGATATAATGTTTAAATTTTTGAGTGCCAAAAATAGAAAGAAATGCACAACTGTGCAAAAATTGTGGTAAATTTTATTAAAATTTTGTATGTCAAATGTTTAAGTTATTCAATGTAACGACATGGTATTATTATTTATTTAAAAAACAAAGACTTACATAAGTATTGTTTTTTATGGTTGGGGTATCAAGTAGACAAAACCTTAAGTTACAATAAATATTTTAAATAAAATAGAACATAATAACATTTGTAGTTTTATAAAGCATCTATATATTTTGCACAGTAGTAATGCATGTTTCCATAAAAACAGGTCTTTTTTGCTAGTTAGAAAATCCGTAGTGCCCCAGGGCTATGCGGTAATAAAGTATGTTTTAAAATGGCATTTAATTTCTTAACTCAGAGTATTTGTTTTAATATAAACTTTAGTTGTATATTTTTATAAATAGTAGACAACTTTAAACCAAATAAGGTAGATATATAGGGTAGTTTTTTAAACCAGTAAAATTAAAATTATTACTTTATTTTGAACAAAAATAATCTGGCCAGTTCGCGACCGCAGTAGAATGTATATATCTGTTGCTTATGTAAAAAAATTAAAAAAATGACTAACTGGCAGGGATTTAAAATTCCTGGTTATTCTTGAATTTTTGAAACCATTTTTTTAGTAATTGGAGTTGGATCCCTTGAAAAGTTTTTACACATTTAATTCTTATTTATTAATAAGTTCCCGGATACTAATAACCGAAATCAAATTAGGTTGTTGTTATTATCCCAAAACAGTTAAATAAAGTCTTAAGGGCTAGGTGCCAATATACAGCAGGTGTTTTATTAAAAGTAAGAGGCAGTAACTAACCGGAACCTTAATATTTAAAGCCGCAACTCTGTTAACAGCAGCCGGTTACACAATTAAGATACTATAGAAACAAAGGCGGACAAAGCAAAAAGTTTGATGCTTTTCCAAAAAGGATGCGCAAAAGAGCACTTAGGATTGCTTTACCGGCAACTTAAATCAACCAGCTAATTTATTTGAGCAATAGCCGTTAAAAGTTTTATAAAAGTGGTAGCTTATCTGTTGGTAAAAACAAAAAACTCTACTGTAAAAATGAAATTATAAATATAATTATAATATAAAGAGCAAACAACTCTTCTACGGACTAAATCTAGAAGGCTAGTTCTTGCGGAAAAAGACATTTTCTGACATTTAAATAATACTTTAAGAAGCAAGCACTAAACCTAACTAGGACGTCAGGACATTTTATGTAGATAATAAAGAGGTGGACACTTAAATGGTTATTAAAAGTATAGCAAAGCATTTAACTTTTTTAATATTACTTTTTAACGTACAGAGACAAACGGTGTTTGCACCTTTTAAATGTGCTATATTAAATTCTAATTTTAAAACTAAATAATCTTTATTTCTAAAAACTTTTTACGTTGCGTACTAAGTAAACAAGAATCTGGTTTTCTTTAAAAACCTATATTTTTTGCAACGTCAGCCAGCCTAATTAATTTTACTTCTAGTTTTAATTTTTAAAAATAAAATTTTACAAATTTGCCTTTTCCCCTTTAAAATTTACGGGAAACTTTAACTGAAACCAATAACCTCTAAAACAGATTTCTTTATATTTGTTTTCCTAGTTTTAAATGATCTCTTTTTAATGTCCTAAACTTATAGATTACTTTAAATTTATCGGTAAAGATTTGTCTAAAATATGTTACAATGTTCTTTTTATCAGAATTATTGTATAAAACAACACCATCTGCCAGCCAAATTAAAACTATTTTTTATTAAATATAACATGTAAATAGAAATATCGCCAATGGGTAACCTAAAAAATTGTGATTAAGGCTGTAAATAATTTTAAATAAAATAAAAAACTTTTCATACGCCCTGTATAATGTTAAAAATTTTAAAGGGCTTTATTTATGCCATTAAAAAAATATATTGGCGTATTAGTACAGTCATGTAGAATAAAAAAAAATGACATTATACAGTAAATATATTTTTTATATATTTTTCTTTTATTTATAATAATCTCAACCATAATTTTTTTAAGCTAAGTTTACAAAATTCGGTATTTGAAGGGGCAACCGGAATTAAACAGTGACATCAGCACTATATAGACATCCTCAATCAAACTCTATTTGTCATCCCAAATAAAATGTCCCGTTTACTTTAATTGCAATGGAAAAAATGTGGCAAATTTAGTAAGACCTCAAATTAAAAAAAAACTCTTTTAGTTGCTAAGCTATGGTAGCACTGTATTTTCAACAAGTTAAATTTGGATCTAACAGTTTTTGTAGTCCAGTCGAAAAGTTGATTTCCTCCAAAAACTAGTTAAAAGTCTCCTAAAAATATGGTTGATGGTTTGAACGATCCGAAATGGCTTCTAGAAAAAGATGTATTTTGGATTTTTCTGCAAAACAAAATAACAATGGTTATTAACAAAAAACTGTAAAAAAATAGCCTCCCAGCTTTTTGGAAAAATTTCAAAATGTATAATTGATAGCTTAAATAATATAAAAGTTTCTAAAAAAAACAGAAAATTTCAGTAAAAAGTTCTGGATTCTCGAAATTGTAGCTCGAATATTTATAATTTTAATTTTATGTTGAAAATTGACTTTTGCGCGGCAGTTTTGGCATGCGCGCGCCGCCACTGTAGTAAGCGTAGTTTTTAAATAATTTTTGTATGCAATTAAATATTAATTAAATTTTTTTAAAAATTTCTGGTGTCATCTAGGCACTGTAAAAAATACGATCCTGCAATAATAAAAGTTGTATCACCATTTTTTAAAAAAAATTATTATTTGTTAATTAATAGTATTTTTACGAGTCTCTGTTGTCATAAAAGGCGGTATAAAAATTTAAATAATTAATCTATAAATTTCTTGTCTCTTGAATTTTTTTTTTTAAAAAACTAAACAAGATGACATTATAAAAGTTTTTAAAAATATTTTATTTCAGTATTAATAACTTTCGAAGTAAAAAAAGTAAAAAATTTAAATATTGTTTTTTAAATTTTTTTTTATTTTATTATTTTATGCCCTTATGGATTTCATGTTCGTGTTGGGTATTTTTTTAATTTTTTTTTTTTTTCTTTTATTTATTTATTAATTGTTTATAAACAAATGGATTAATTAAATGTTTAAAAAAAAATTTCACCATATTGTTAGCGTAAGAAAATAATGATTTAAAGAAAATCCTAAAAACGATATTTTATTGTTTATAATCGTTTTCTTTTTTTTTATTAATGAAATAATTATCAAAGACCTTTTTTTTTTAATCATAATTTGTATTTCTAAATATAATGGCAAAATTTTTTTGTCAACCATTTATTTATTCATTTATTCAAAAATTTGTTTAAAACCATTTTTTTATTTGTTATATTTTTTTCTAGAACATAAAAAATTACAAAAACAGCAACCTGCAGCAATAGGGCAAAAACATTTTTCTCGATGTCTTAAAAAACATCTTGACTTTGGAGCACCCGAAGGAGATAAGAGAAAGTTTTAAAGTAATAATAAAAGGTAAACACTCTTATAATGGCTAATATTAAAATAAAATTGTTTTATTACTTAGAAAATTGCTACGTAGATTTAAGTTTTTCAACTTTTTCAGAATAATCAGATTACTGGTTTTTAAAATATATATCTTTCCATGTAAATGACGAAATGTCTAGATATGAATTAGTTCTTATTCTTTTTAATTCAAATTCAGACTATTTTTACAAAGTTTTAGCTTAAATATGTCGCCAAAGAAATCTTTATTCAAAAGAACCGCTTCGGTCCTGGTCCTGGGGTATAGAGACTAATTGTGTTTAGACCTGTTGACCCCTATAAACTCTAAGATGGCCTGAAACAGAAAAAAAAGAGAACCTCAATAAAAATCAAAAAAATTTGAGGTCCAAATACCTATATATAATATTTTTCTTTTGCTTTACGTGCTGATTAGTCAAAGGGGAATAGTAAATATAACGCCGACCAATCAGCATGCTAAACAGGGTATATACTTCTCCTCGTCCACTAATCAGCACCTAAAACCAAAGAGAAATGTTATACTCTTAGTTTAGGAGTATATATCCCGCTCGGCATGCTGATTGGTCGACGTAATATAAACAATTTCTCGCTGACTAATCAGCACGTGGAGCAAAAGGAAAATTTAATACTCCTATTTTTCTATCTCTTTCATGCACAAAGTTGCAAGACTGCCTCCAGTAGTATATGCTCGAAGGTTGCGATGAATACTGAGGAGCTTTCAAGTGACGAAAATTTATCCGCGGCTTAGAGCATGCTATGCTTTAAAAATTTCATAATGAAAAATGGCATTTTTATCACGGGAACGCTGTGAAATCGCACAAAACGCTCTTGAGCTACTCCAAACCCAATAAATGCTTGACTGGAAACTCACTCTAGAGTGCGTGTTAAAATTATTATATGTATATGCGCTGTTTCTGAAACCAACAACTTCATTTTATTACGATGCCAAATTTGTTGATCAATTTTGTCTTGATTTTCGATCACGGCATTGGGGCGAATCAGACATAATATATACCACATCGGGTCTTTAACGTTTTTTTTAAATATATAAAATCCTTTTATTTATTTATTTTTTTAAAGGTATATAAAGCAATTAGTAATAAAATAATAAAAATAAATAATTTTATTAATATTAATTACACTGAAACTGCAATTTTTTAGCAAAAGAAAACAAATATTTTATCTAAAGAAAATAATGATTTAAAAAAAATCTTAAAAACAATATTTTATTGTTTATAATCGTTTTCTTTATATTTTTATTAATGAAATAAATTATTAAAGACCTGTTTTTTTTTTAATCATAATTTGTATTTCTAAATATAATGGCAAAATTTTTTTGTCAACCATTTATTTATTCATTTATTCAAAAATTTGTTAAAAACCATTTTTTTATTTGTTATATTTTTTTCTAGAACATAAAAAAAATACAAAAACAGCAACCTGCAGCAATAGGGCAAAAACATTTTTCTCGATCTCTTAAAAAACATCTAGACTTTGGAGCACGACTAAGTCCAAGCGCTGTCTCGATTTGTTAACAAACAAATTGCTGTAACTTTGCAACTATTACAGATACAGTTTTCGACCTTTAGGTCGATTTAAATTTAAGAAGTAATTATAAAATGCCTTACATAAAGATAAAATCAGTAATAGTTTAAAATTAAAAAAATATGTATTTAAGGAACAATATTTTAATTTTTCACTTTCTTTTACTTCAAAATTTAATAATTAATGAAATATTTTTTTTATAAACTTCCATAATGTCATCTTGTTAAGTATATGTATAAAAAGGGTTCCCCAAAAAAAAAAAAATTTTAAATTACTTTTTTTAAAATTTTATACCGCCTTTTATGACCAGGAGACCCTAAAAAATTTTAAAACAATTTGAAAACTTTTAAAAAAATATGAAAGTTTTTATTTGCGGCAAAATTTTTTTTTAAAATTTTACCATTTTTTTAATTTTAAAAAATTTTTGTTTTAAAAATTTTTTTTAAAAAAAGCCAAAAAATAGGGCGGCCCTAAATGGGAAAAGGATTTTTTAAATAAAAATTATAATTTGGACTCCATTGGGAACAACCTTTTATGAAATTTTTTGCCTTTCAAAAAATTTTATAATTTTGGGCTTCATTCCCCTTTTTTTTTGCCAAAACAGGAAGGATTTTTAACATTTTTTGTTAATCACAATATTTTTTTGCAAGAAAAATCCAAAATACGTCTTTTTCTAGATGTCATTCCGGATCGCTTAAACCATCATCCATATTTTTAGGAGACTTATAACTAATTTTCGCAGGAAATCAACTTCTCGACTAGACTATTGGGTATGCAGAATTAAACAGTGATTTCAGCACTGTTGTCAGATTTTACTAAAAATGCGATTTTTTCATACCTCAGCAACTAGTAGAGGTAGTATTTTAAAAATTTGGCATCTTTCTAAATTTGACACGCTTAATTTAATGCAATAAACATATGTGAAAAGTTTTATTTAAAATAATAAAACGATTAAGTGTTGCGCAAAACTGGAAAATATGGCAACAGTGCTGATATTACTGTTCTACTCCCAAATACTATATTTTGTAAACGCAGATTTACGAAACAAAGTATTTGGTAATAGTGAGAATAAGATACCTAAACATTATGGTAATTTTTACTAACCCAGTATATGAAGTCACTAATGCGATATACATAAGAAAATAAATATAAATCTTTTGCAAAAATTTTAAATTTTTTAAAAGTTCTTTATTCGTTATAACAAAGTTGCAAAAAATAACCAAAATAAAAAACTTTTAAACGGCGGTTGTTAATTCCTAACATAATTTTTTAAGTCGACAAGAATTACTGTTTTATGGCATTTTATTCTCTTTTTATGGCGCTTATTACCTAAGGCGGCAATTTGTGAAATTCCCCGAAGGTGTTGGGGATAAGAGAAAGTTTAAAAGTTATAATAAAAGGTAAACACTCTCATAATGGCTTATATTAAAATAAAATTGTTTTATTACTTAGAAATTTGCAACGTAGATTTTAGTTTTTCAACTTTTTACGAATAATTAGCTAACTGGTTTTTAAAATAAATATTTTTCCATGTAAATGACGAAATGTCTAGCTATGAAATAGTTCTTATTGTGTTTTAATTCAAACTTGAACTGTTTTTGCAGGGTTTTAGCTAACATATGTCTATTGTTGGGTACACGCCAAAGAAATCTTTATTCAATGGAATCGCTTCAGTTCTGGTCCTGGGGTATAGAAACTGAGACCTATTGACCCCTATGAATTCTTAAATTGTTTAAAACAGAAAAAAAGAACCTCAATAAAAACACATAAAAACTAAGTCTTAATACTTATATATAATATTTTTCTTCCGCTCTACGTGCTGATAAGTCGGAGGGGATTGGTATATACTACGCCGAATAATCAACACACCAGCAGTATTTACTGCCTCCTGTCCACCTATCAGCACACAGAACGAGAGGGAGTTTAGGAGTATATATCCCGCTCGGCATGCTGATTGGTCGACGTAATATAAACAATTTTCCGCTGAATAATTAGCACGTGGAGCAAAAGCAAAATATAATACTCTTATTTTTCTATCTCTCTCATGCATATTATTCGCACGACCAAGTTGCAAGACTGCCTCCGGTAGTACATGCTCGAAGGGGTTGAGATGAATACTGAGGAGCTTTCAAGTGACGAAAATTTATCCGCGGCTTATGCTATGCTTTGAAAATTTAATAATAAAAAATGGCATGTTTATCACAGGAACACTGTGAAATCGCACAAAACGCTCTTGAGCTACTCCAAACCATATAGATGCTTATATATAATAAGTATATGCGCTGTTTCTGAAACCAACAACTTCTTTTTATTACGATGCCAAATTTTTTGATCAAGTTTTACACCCTGGAGTACGTTTGACTTGGATTTCGAGCAGGCGAATCAGACATATATACCACATCGGGTCTTTAACGTATATTTAAATATATAAAATTCTTTTATTTATTTTTTTAAAGGTATATAAAGCAATAAGTAATAAAATTTAAAAATAAATAATTTTACTAATATTAATTACACTGAAACTGCAATTTTTTAGCAAAGGAAAACAAATATTTTATCTACTCCAGAAGTAGGCTAATTTTTTAAATCTTTTCTATGCAAGGTTATTATTTATTATTTTTTTACGTTTAATTGAATTTTAATGCAAAATCCTGAACTAATTTATTTATTGTCATTCAGCTGCAATAAAACCTTTAAAAATTTTTTACGTTATCAAGTTTTTTTTTCATATTTTACTTTTTGTTAAATTTAACCCATTTTTAAGTTCATTGTATAAAGATTTCTTTGGCGTGACTCAACAAAGACTTTTCACTAAATAAAGTCCGTCATAACTATATAGAACAAATCTAAATATGTCGTTTATAAATTTGCCAGTTACTTCTTTTGAATTTGATAGTATTTCCGTATAGGTATATAAAAAATTAAAATTGACATAGTTTTTAAAACCTTAAATTACTATATTATAGTTTAATTCTTTTTTAACTACATTGTCAGTTGTAGGTACATTATTAACATAATCTGACAATACCCCGAAGACGAATTAATTGAGTATAGTAGGTCTTAAATTTTTTCTAAAAGGCTATTTAGAGGTTTTATTCTTTGTTTTTTTTCAAGTTATTTAAAAATTGTATTAAATCCCTTGTTGTGTCGTGTAATTTAAAAGTCAAACATATTATATATTAATTTCAAATTTATGTTTGTAGAATTTTTACATATAAAGAATTTGTTAATATTTATAAATAATATTTGGGTAATCTCTTATCACAATAGTATATGCAATGTGATGTAAGTGGATTAAATGATCAGTCAGTGGTTGCCATAACTGACAATTTTTATAAATAAATGAATAAAACGATCTTAAAATATACAAGGATTATACGAACAGTGTTAAACTGATTTAAATTTGGAAATAAAAAACATTTATTAACAGTGGTAGCGCAGCTACCGGTGGTCATTACATTCATAACCCAGATTAGATCATAAGACTTTTGTGGTAGTCGAATCTAATAGTAAAGTTTAGCAGATAAATATGCTAATTATAAATTTAAACAACGCCATAGCGTGTATGTACCCATAAGTTGGAAAAACTATATCGAATAAATATAAGTGTTTGACTAAACTGCTTAGCTAAGATTAACCTACATTACAATTTCTTTATTTTTTTGAATAATATTTTTTTCTTGCTTTCTTTTACTTGCTAACCGTTAAGTATCCTAAAGCACATGGCCTAAGCAACACTTATTTCACTTTTTAACCAGTGTAAGGCCTATTTATAAATTATGGTTATTCGAGTATTTTAAAGTATGTATACAGTAACAAATACATCCTTCTATACAAGAACTGTTAATAATTTATATAATAGTTATATTATCTTTCTCTCTGCGCTACATTTTTTTCTCTGCATTTTTTTCTTTATAATCTTATTTTTTTACAACATAAGTTCTTTGAATCAGTGTAAGATCTAACCTAATTCAAATGCTCGTAGGGCTTTCGCTTCTACTTAAGAAAATACTGCCAAAGTATAAATATAAACTGCAACAGTCCTAATAAGTCTAGATTTACAGCCTCGACAACCCATTTGCAGCTTTTAGGGTTATTAGTTGTTTGCATTTATTTACTTAGCAGTTCGGGATTATATGCTTTTACTTAGTATTAAGTTATATTGAAAAAGTTTTCATAAACATTTAAAGTCATGACATCTCTTACCACCACTTCATTACTTTTCTACTACATATTAAATTAAACATACCTTTTTACTCGTTTAATCCACTATAAGACTTACCTAAAGTCTGTTTATTATTCAGAAATATTTTATACAATTTTACACTTTTTCTACCTACGTAGTCCTAAAATACACCTTTCATAAGAACGGTTACGTAAAAAAGTGTAGAATAGTGTACACTATTTCCAAATAACAAACAGATCTCGTTATGCTAAAAAATATTGTTTTGAAGCTCGGTTGCGTTTTTTTTCGGTTCTGTTGTTTTAAAAAAGTCAACTATTTTGGCTAAATGTAATTTTCGGTTTATTTTAATTGCAGTTTTTTAATGCCCGAAATAACAATCAAAACATCTATGTTTGAGCTATTTTCCCATTTAAAAAAATTAAAACTTAACGCCGGCACCTTGTTTTATACTTAGTAGACATTCAGCCTCATAACCTGTAATGTAAGAAGTAAATGGCAAAAACAAATTGGTAATGTTTTATTTTAGTTTGACTTCACCTAAATTTAAAAATGTCAACCTTCAAAATTATGAAATGTTACCAAAAGCTGAAACAAATAGGACTTTTTAAAGCACACTAAATGCGTGTGTTTGTTCTTAACTATGAATTTTGTTATGCATTAAGAATTACCTACTAAAATTTTGTTACCAACATGTTTAGTACGTAGCTGTCGGTTAAAGCATTAAATTTATTATCTTGTATTCTGGTAAATACCGGACAAACTATCTGAAAATTGCGTTAAATTGGTCTTTAATGGATGCAAATAATTAAATAATGGACCTGCGGTAATCCCCATTTCACACACACACTTTCAAAGTTTAGTACGTCTCTAATAGTGTAAATTATAAAATATTTACATAAAATCCCTTCAGCGCTTTAGTTACTGCAAAGCATGTTTTAACTGACCAATACACATTGTTGTTGATATAATTTTTATAAAAATTACAATTACTTTTATGAATATTTTAGTATATTAAAAAATATTAAATAAGTTATAAAATACAGGGCCATTTAAAACTAACCCTATATAGTCGAGACAATGAAGCACTAAAAAGGCCAAAAATTCGGAATTTTTTGCACTAAGACGGCTCAAAATGCGGTTTTTTGCATTCGCTTCCAGAAATTTTTTGTAAAAAATGTACCTATATTGAGACTTATACAAACCGCAAATTGCATTGCTGCAGCCAAAAATACATTAAAAAAATGCATTTTTTTTAAACGGCTTTTGGAAGATTTAATAACTTGTAAAGTTAGTAGAACTGTAAATATGAGTCAGAACTGGCCCAATTGGGTTTTCGGGGGTTCTTGAGGTCGCTAATCACGATTATGATGTTTAAATTGACCCACAGCTGACTTTCCCACTCCCAAAATTCACGCGGGGAAGGAAAGAAACTCGCCCCCCCGTTTTTTTTTGGGTCGCTGAATTCAAATGTGGCATGGGCGAACAACCCCTGACAAGATCGCCAAAAACAGCCCGAAAATCATTGTAGAGACGTTTTTTGGGATGCTTACTCCAAATTTCACCTCGAAAACGACCCTCTGAAGACCTGTTGGACCGTCAGTTTAAATTTGTAAATTTTTATTTATTTATTTGTCAAAATCAAATTTTAGTTTTAAAATTATTTTTATATTTTTAATCTTTTTTTTAAATTTCTTTTTAGTTATGATGAACCAGGTGTTCGGGGAGGTCGTGTCCGCCGTAAAATTCGGATTCAGAGCCCCAAAAAACACCTTTTTCGACTGTGTAAAGAAAACCCTTGGAGATGAGGTCCGCGTCAAGGTTCCGGTGCACGAGGTGTCCGGGAAGTGTTTGCCGATGCCCTATTTGAATTCAGCCACCCAAAAAACCCCCAGGAGTCAAGTTTCTCTTCTTCCCCGCGTAAATTTTGGAAGAGTCCAACGAAGATGACGTTCATCGGCGTTCCTGAGCTCCAGCTCGGCTATGGGTTAATTTGAACACCATAATCGTGATTATGGTGTTCAAGCGACCTCAAAAATCCCGGAGGGCCTGATTTGGGCCAGTTTTTACTTATATTTACAAAGTTATTAAATCTTCCAAAAGCTGTCTTAAAAAATGCATTTTTTTGAATGCATATTTGGCTGCAGCAACGCAATTTGTGGTTTGTATAAGTCACAAAGTAGGTAAATTTTTTACAAAAAATTTTTGGAAGCGAATGCAAAAAACCGCATTTCGATCCGTATTAGTGCGAAAAATTCCGAGGTTGAGTCTTCATTGCCTCTACTAATAAGAGGTAAGAGTTCAGTGGTAATTTAATAACACTGCCTTGTATTTTAAACTTTTTTATTTATTTATTTTTTTTTGATCCGCTAAATCTTACGAAAATTAAATCTGAGCCCGGTTTATACCTATTTTCCTAGGTTTTAAAATTATCACAAAATATAGTTCACTTAACTTTTGTATTTGGGGTTGTTGGGCCGTCGTCGGTGATTTCGTGTTCTTGACGTTTCGCCAACACGAGTGGTTAGAATTCAGAAGATATGCTTCTTCGTTAACTATTTGCGTAGTACGCATTAAAAGCGAATAGTTTTATATGTTAGGATCCAAGAGTATTTCGCTTACATGCTTGGAGTCCATTTTTCACTATTCCGCTTTTTACTTAAACAATTTGCTGTATTCATTTAAAACTGCGCCTAGATTGTCGAAAAAAAATTAGCTGAAGTGACTTGTTGCAACCTAACTTTTTTTAAGGACGTGTTTCAGACCGGCACAATGATTTTAAGTAACAACCATTCTGTGCCATAAATTTAATATTTGAAAATGTTTTTGAAAGTAGCTTAATACATTATTATCATTATTATTTAATGGTTTAAACCAAAATCCTCTATATTCCAGTAATTTTAATTTAGAAATAATTTACAATAACAGTATTGTTAATTTTATTATTTACATTTTGATAGTCATTTTTGGTAAATGACTAGCGCATTGGTATAAATAAAACTATTAGAGTGGAAAATGAGCTTAAAATGGGCCTTTTAATAGGTGTTAATATTTTTCTTTTAAATAGTGCCATTAGGTTTAATCGCTACGTCTGTCAGTAAGATAAACTAACAGCAGTTTTAAAAGAATATTTTATATTAATGATGTGTTATTAGTAGTATAAAACAAATGTACAGTTAAATTGAATATTGGATCGGGTAATTGGGGTATTTTATTTGGCCGCACATGTAATGTATAATGTTTTATTTATGGCTAATTTAAATTTAAGTATTATCTGTACTCAAACTCTAATTTAAAAAGGTTAAACAAGTTTTTTGTAAAATAAAGTAAACTTTTATGACACATTTATTAAAATTGTTTTTTTACCAGCCGACTGCCACCACGTAGATGTGTATTACTTTTTTACTAAAAATAACCAAGTGCCAACGTTTACAGCAAAAAATATTTGTTAAAATTTTAGGGCCTTACAAAAAACTGTTAATTCGTTTTTTATTAACAGAAAATGCAAGGGCATTCCTGACAAATACGTAAAATTTTAAGAAACATCGACGTTTTCCAAGAAATTTCTAGAAAACTAAGGAAATTTGGGATATCTTTTTCATTTTTGGAATAAGAATAATTTAAGTCCTAAAAAGAAACCAAGTTTAGCTCTAGTGTAGAAAAATGTATACTTATTTTGTTATTTTCTAAAGTTGTTGTAAATAAATAAATATATAGTTTTTAACTAAAAAAAATGGATAAAAGGAAACAAAATATATTTTTCTCCCTAAATAAAAATTCTTTAAAATTATCCAAAATATTACTAGAGTATTTACTTTGCTTAAAAAAAAGACAAAATTTCCGACATTTTTAATATTGTAATTAATTTTTAAGTTATTATTAATCAATTGATATTTTAGTAAAGTTTTAATTTTTCTATATTAAACTAAGTAAGTAGTTATTTATAGTTTACCATTAACAGTTGTTTTTTTTTAATTATCTGTTTAATAATCTTCTACGGAACCTTTTACCCAATATAGCTTATATTTACATTTTTTTTAGGTTCTATTAGGTGGTGGACGACGCCACTGGCTGCCTAAAGTTGCGCACGATCCCGAACAAACAAAAGAAGAAGGTCGTCGTCTGGACGGCAGAAATTTGATCGACGACTGGGTAAGAGACAAAAAGAAAAGGGGACAGAAGGCTGAATATGTTTGGAACAAGGGCCAGTTGGATAAAATTAACCCTAATCAAGTTGATTACCTATTAGGTACGGTTTGTATTATGATACGCTATGTAACTATTACAGCCAAATGCACTTTTCATTTCTCTGCTTAAAATTCAATAACTAAAATTGATAAAGAAATACATGTTAATATATTATATCACAACGGTTAAACAAATTTAAAAAAAAATAGGCTTTCTGTTAATTTAAACTTTTTTTTTTTAATTTTGCTTTGCTTAAATGGTAAAGTTAAGTTTTACAACCAGGCTAATATATGATGTAAAACGTTTTAATATGACAACTTTTACCACAAGGTGTAACTGGCGGTTTGTCATTATTACCAAAAATAATGATTTACTTGGTAATTATAGAAAAAAAAAAACTGATACAAATACACTATGGCCGGGTGATAATTTTAACGTTTAACCTTATAGCCGTTTACAAAATACAAGACCGTTTCAAAACTTCTGTATATTATATATATATATATATATATATATATATATATATATATATATATATATATATATATATATATATATATATATATATATATATATATATATATATATATATATATATATATATATAATATATATATATATATATATATATATATATATATATATATATATATATATATATATATATAAATATATATATATATATATATATATATATATATATATATATATATATATATATATATATATATATATATATATATATATATATATATATATATATATATATATATATATCTATATATATATATATATATATATATATATATATATATATATATATATATATATATATATATATATATATATATATATATATATATAAATTAAACTTTTGAGCCTTGTTATAAAAATAATAACAAAAAGGTAGAAATTCTTCGGGCATAGAGGCACCTTAATAAATGAAAGAAAAATAAAATATCCTGGTAGGTATAATTACTAAGGTTGGTTATTTTAAAATTACGAGGCCTCCAAATATATGGAAAACCCCGGGTCCAGCCAATCCGATTACACATGTTTCACCCTTGTTGGGGATGGTCATACCGAATGTAGGCCGTAGACACCCTTGAGAGTAAAGCAGTTACCTTATGAACATCTGTAACCTAATACAGCTGAACGTTAGAAGCAACTAGCGCCATATTTTGAAGTTTTAACTTGTTTGTTTAGGTAGTTTGTGTAAACAAGTTCTTGCAGTACAAGTCTTGCGCGTGTTTGGTTAAAATGGATAAAGTCGAATATTGTGCTATCATACAATTCTTTGTTTTGCATTAATTACTGCCTAAGAAAATTTATTCGAAGTACATAACCATCTTTTGTTTCTGTGTTTGAATTCGAAACTTGGATACCGGAAACATATGTTTTGTTTAATCATTATTTTTTTGTAACATGTTGCAAACAAAATAAACCACAGATATATTTTTGTTTCTTGATTAATTTTTATATTTTTTTTTATCTTAAGACAGTCCACGAAGACTGAGGGTCCAAGTACTAACTGTGGATGTCATACATATCAGTTTTAAATTTTAAGAAGTTGAGGGTAAAACTAATAAAGAAGATTTAATAATGTCTAAATGATTTAGAACTAACTTCAAAACGAAAGAAAAACAGCTCATGATTTTTATAATTTATTAAAATATAGCTCCACAATTGTATTGCCTTGTTATTGATATTAAAAGAATGCCTAAAATATATTTTAAGTACTCTAAAAGAAACTTTAACATAAAAATAAAACATTCTGAATAATGCTCTGTTAATCTCTAAAATAATAAAAAACCTGCAATAAAAAAATTAAACCTTACGGTTAATTTTTTTAAAACTTTTTCCAAATTTAAATATTTAAACAGGTCATTTTGTTTTAATTGTAATTACTTTTAAAAATTATGCATTTCTGGGTCAAATGAGTAAATCCGCCACTGAATTACAAAGCTTAAAACTGTGTCGTCAAAACAAATTTAACACCATTTATATTGACGTTTATCAGTAAATTAATTTAAAATATTGTTTAATAGTTATTAGGTCATAGCTTATAATATCTGAGTTAGTGTGTAATAATTTGCGATATTACCAAGAGTTATAAAAAATAATATTAGCAAACATTAACAATTAGGTATTACCAAAGCCGTAGCCAGAAATAATTTTTGGGGGGGTTAGCCTTTTGTAACAGGGATATCGACTCTGCAAATTTGGATGGTCTTTTGGGGGTACTACTTACAGGGTAGCCCAACGAAAAGGTGGCACCCCTATTTGTGACTCTCCTGGTATATTTTGGGAAAAACGCTCGGACACGTCAATTTTGATTTTCAGGGAGACGTATTTTCATCTATAGCCGTATAATACAGGGTGATTTAAAAATAAGATATTGCATTACACTTTAGATTTTTTAATGAAAACCTCCATTTTTTTAAATTAGTTTGTTGTAATTTTACCATCTAGAGCTAAACGTTCGACTAGTTCAAATATTTCCAACATTGTTTCTGTTTTACATGCGTCTTTTAGGCCAAGCCCTAAAATATATTGTTAAAAGTTTTTATAGCAAAAACATTATATTTGTATGCCAAGAATAATATCAAACAAATTATTCTGAATTAAGTTAACCATATTTAAATGTCGTCTTCTAGACTTTAATGAAACCAATAATAATTTTTAAATTTTACTGTTAAAAATTTACTTTATAAAGAGGTATTAAAAAATAATTAAATTTTCCATTGCATTTTACTTAACAAAAGCTTACTCCAGTTCGTTTGCTATTGTTAAATCTAAATACAGCCTCTAATAAAACACTGTTTTAATTCAACCGGATCCAAATAAAAGAGACCAAACCATTTATTATACCATTAAAAGCTCAGTTCCAAGACATTTATTTCTTAAATTGGGTTAAAAATGTATAATGCAATATTTTCTTTTTAAAATTATAATAGGTTATGGCTGAGGTTTCACTGTGTATACGATATTTTAATTGTTTTTGGGTTGGCAGCCATAATGTTTACACCGTATCAAAAAAAAGAAAAGAGGCTTAAAAATGTTTGCTTGTTTAACTTGAGAAAAATTTAAATTTAAAACCCTTTTACAAAATATCAAGCAAAAAAAAAATTTAAAAATACGCAAACATTACGATACCTGCTCACAACAGTTTCTGCCACCCAACTGTGACTTATTTTTTTTTATTGGCAACATGTTGGCGTTATTAAATATGTTTTCCATTTAAAACAATATATTATTGGTGCTTATTTGTTAAAGTAGAAAAGTTATTTTAACTTTGCATAATACAAGGGCTTTTTTTTAACTTCCGAAGGACTATAAATAAAAGACAAGTTCATATAAAAACACTATTTTATTACCAGAAGTTTTGTACACTTATTGTTACCTTTCAACATTATTTCCGAAAAGGTTAAGACATTTATCGTACCTGTGAACAAGTTTCCCAATGTTGTTTTCAAAAAATGTTGCCCCCAATGAGTTTAAACGAGCATTGACCTGCTTTGAAGATCTTTCTTTGGTTTGAAAGGACTGCTCTCCTAGCCACGTCTTAAGTTCAGGAAAACGGTGAAAGTGGCTGAGTGCCAGGTCAGTACTTTACGGCGCATGATCAAAAATGTCCAATTAAAATTGTTTAAGAAGCGTTGGGTTCTGCGAGCAGAGTGCAGACGAGCGTTGTCATGGATCAGCACAATTTCAGAAATTTAAATGGCTTTCCGCAAACGAAGATAGATATTACTAAAAACCCAAATTAAAAAGGTCAGAAGGTAGGATTTTATTTTTTTAAAACCCCCCCCCCAATTTAGGGATACTTTCAAAGCACTTTAAAAACCCTTTTGATTTTCTGCCTACATCTTTTTCCGGTGGAGAGCATAAAATTACAATTTTTTTTGCAAAATACTGTTTAAGACGTTTCATTTTCCCCAAACATTCCCAGAATTATTTTGGGCCCCAGTTTAACCCAAAAACCGCTTTTAATTGAATAAGGGATAGAAAAAATCTTTTTTAAAAGGATTCACTTACACAAGGACGAGTTTTAATCAATATTTTTTTTAAAATATACATTTACAGGGCAACAAGATCGTAACTAACTTTTTTTTTAAAAAGTTTTGTCATAAAAAAAAAAGAAGAGCCAAAGCCGGGTTGTTATGGAAAAAAAGTAATACCTGAAATAAAAAAAAAGACGAGCTCTGGGTCATTCCTTTTAAAAAATGGCCCAAAGGGTTTGGGGCGCTTGCCCAAATTTTTTAAAAAAAAGAAATTTTTAGATTGTTTCAACTATTTCATGGTTTTTCCGTATATTTTGGAGCACCACCAGAGGTTTTTTTTTGGGGGTTTGAAAAAAATTTTAAAATTATAAAGTTAAAGTATTTTTACTGTACCATCAGAATGTGATCGTTTTCAAAAGAGCATCAAAAAAGGGGTTTAAAAATACCAAGTTTTTTTTTTTTTTAAAAGAAACACTTGTATATTATTTTTTTTTTTGGTTTTTTTCTTTACTCCCTTTTTAAAAACATATAAAAAAAATAATATATATATATATATATATATATATATATATATATATATATATATATATATATATATATATATATATATATATATATATATATATATATATATATATATATATATATATATATATATATATATATATAAAAACCGGGTGTTGCTCCGTCGGGGGGACATAGGGCCCCCTTTTTAAATTTTTTGGGAAGTGGTCCAATATTGGCTTCCCTAATTATTTTAGAAGAAAATATTATTCGAATTTTTTAAAGAGCACGAAAAGTTGTACCCAGTGTACAAATTTCAGCTCTTCTCAGTCCCCAGCTAAGAGATAAATGCTAAAAAAATTTACGAATCCCCTATCTTCTTACGCGCCCTGTATTATTAGAAGTTTATAATAAAATACCCAAAAAAATTTTTTAACCTCTTACTCTCAAGTTGTCAGATCAATGTCACATCATTTTTAAATAATGAACTACTCAAATCAAGAAAAAATCACTATTATGAAATGGTTTTATCGGAAAATAGTTATCGAAGAGTAGCGGACATGTTTGCAGCCTTTTTTTTCCCCAAAAGGAATCCCAAAAAAAAAACGACAATAAAAAAAATTGAAACTACAGGCACAGTAATCAATAATTGCAAATGTGAAGAAAATCGACGTGAAAATCAGAGACAAATTGTACAAAACGAGAGGGTTTGGGGGGGGGATACTTTGTGTAGGAGAGGCCGAAAAAAAACATTAGCACGAGACAACTGAAGGACATTACTGGACAAGACCACACCACAATATCTCGAATTTTAAAAAGTTGTAAATACCACGCTTACAAGTACGAAAGACACCAAGAATTAAGAGACGGAGACGAAATACAGAGGGGAATTTTGCTTTGAGATGATGGAGAGGACAAACACTGACAGGGGTTTTTTTTCAAAATATTTTCTTTACTGACGAATGCACTTTTACATTGAACAACAAACCCCCAAAATTTAAAATTGTCGGTACGGGGGAACGAAAACCAAAATCGATTTGTTGAGACAAGGACTCAATATCCAAAAAAAATTTAAGTTTTGGGAAAATTTTTTTCCACCATATCCTTGGACCATTTTTCCTTGACCGAAATTTGAATGCGGAATACTTTCTGGAACTTTTAGAGGAACAAATTTTGCCTGCTTTGAACAACCTTGCTCGTGAAAATCAAGAGATTTGGTATCAAATGGATGGCTGCCCAGCACACAGTACCAGATCTGTGCGCGAATACTTGAACAACGCATTTAATAACGACATCATAGGCCCAAACCACGCAATATCTTTTAAAACCAGGTCTCCGGATCTTTTTGCCAAACGATTTTTTTTTATGGGGACATTTAAAAAATAAGCATACCAAAAAAAAAGGAAAAATTTTTTCCAGCTAAGGAATGCTATTTCCCCCGAATGTGCCAGAATATCGATGTACCAACTAGCCAACGTAAGAAAGGTTTTTATAATCGTTTGGGTTATTGTCTGGCAGTTAATGGAGGAATATTTGAGCATTTGATTAAATTCTGATATTTTCTCATAAATTGATTTCTAAATGTAGACAAATTTGTTTTATTGTCTTGCGTAACTGTGAGTGCATGTGTTGGAATTAGCTGTAAACTAAAATGAAATGCGAGGATTCTTTTTTAAAGTCCCGTTTTAAAAAAATTTTTTAGTTTTGGAATGACATTATAAATTAATAATCTAAATTGTCACTGATAAATCGATATGGTGTTTTTATTATTGATTTCTAGAGTACAGGGTGCATAATGAGATACTACGTTGCAGAAGTATTTAAGCAGTTTATTTTACTGGTTGGTTGAAAAATGCTTAAATTTTCATTTTGCGTGGAACTTATTGTGCTTTTTTAATAAATCCTAATAGCATTTTTTTTTAAAATAATTGGGGGGGCCAATTTTTTACTATTTCAAAATTTACAGGGGGTTTCCCCATGTCCCCCTCGGCGGGGCAACCCCGGGGATATATATGTATATATATATATATATATATATATATATATATATATATATATATATATATATATATATATATATATATAAAAATATATATATATATATATATATATATATATATATATATATATATATATATATATATATATATATATATATATATATATATATATATATATATATATATATATATATATAAAATATATATATATATATATATATATATATATATATATATATATATATATATATATATATATATATATATATATATATATATATATATATATATATATGGGGTAAGTCTGTGAAGTGGGCCCCCCCATTTATTGCTTTAAATATTAAAATTTAAAAAAAAATTTTTTATAAAAAAATTTTTTGGGTTTTTTCCCCCCTTTTTTTCCCAAAATAACGTTATGTATACGGGGTGTATCAAAACCCCTAAAAAGGCCCAAATTTTTTTTTTTAAATGACCCCCTTTTTTTTTTGTTAAATTTTTTTTTTTACATAAAGTGCTAGATATGTTTTATCTGGCATATCATATTCCTATATTCAATTTTTTACGAGATATTCTCATTTATATACAAATTAAGAATTAAAAAACTCGCTCGTCTCTTAATGTTGTTTTACGATTCTATGGTTTAAGCGGTGTTTGTAGAGTGACAAAACAGCCATAGTAATATTAAATAAGTAATTAGATATCACGTGACAAGTAGAAATAGGTAAAACTTAAACAAAGAAAAAAAAAAAAATTAAAACAATTTTATTACAGGTTAATAAAACTGTCATTTGACATTTTTATTAATCTCTGTAGCATTTATGGTTTTTATGCAACTCTCAAAAAACGGCTAAAACCATAGAAACGTAAAACAACATTAAAAGATGAGCGGATTTTTCTCTTCAAAATTTGTATTTAAATGCCAATATATCGTAAATTTAGGAATATGATATGCTGAATAAAAAATATCTAGAATTTTATGCACAAAACAAAAATGTAAAAAAAAATATAGAAAGTCATTTAAAAAATAAACTTTTTTTTCTTGTA
>JAHBCN010008336.1:0-25000 GCA_019359885.1 Listronotus oregonensis
TTCCGCATTCCTAGGTGATGTTAAACCAATCCAACCATTAGCATTTGTCACATGAATTCTAGCAATAGTTCTTCTAAAATTTATTGTAAGTATCAAACACAAATAAATGTACTATTACCAGATACCCATAAAAATTTTCATGAAAATTTTGGTGATAATTTTCGCCATAAATTTTACTAGCATTCTTGTATGTGTAAAACGGTTCTTAGTCCATAAATTTTACTAGAATGCTCGTATGTGTACAACAGCTCTTAGAATAGGTAAAATTTTAAATTACTTTAAATTGAAAATTCAAAATAACTGACAACACATAGTAACAAAATTACCCAAATCACTCAAACGACAGTGGCTGTAAGTAAGGCCTACGCTTTATGTATATTTATCATATTCTGTATTAACTGCTGAGAAAACAAAGTCTTAAAAAATTCTGCTAGAGCCTATTTCCTTAAATGCGTGTCCAAATAAACACCTAGCACTTTTTAGTATTATATTTATGTAAATAGATAAAATTTATGCAGAATATGTAGTGCGAAAATATTTGTAATTACCGTCCAAATTTCACTTTGGTTTTGTTATATTTTGCAAAATGTTAAATAAAGTTCTAAGCCTACAATAAAGTTTTTTTATTTTAAACAAGACTTTTAATCCATCTGAAGGACTTCGGTCATGTACAATTTGGGAAACCAATAAATACAATTTTTCTACTACCTTCTTAGAAAATACTGTTTTTAACCCCTGAATAAGGGTAGAAAATAGCACTTTACCTCCCTAGTGAGGTAAAATTTTTACCTCTCTGTTCCAGCTCAGCATGCCAACTAATTTATCTCTTGTCAATATCAATGTCTTAAGTGATTTCAACTCTTACGTTATACTTTGACAAGTTTTTAATAAAGAGGTTTATCCAAACAATGAAAACCGCAATTTAATAAAATAACACAAAATTCTTATATAATTTTTGAAAATTTGAATGAAAAATAGTAGAAAAATTTCAAAAAGAAAAATCAAATTATTTGCGGGAGGAAAAGAGGCACTTTCTCCCTTCTTATGTAAATAACTATTTTCTACTACCTTTTTAGAAAATACCGTTTTCAACCCCTGAATAAGAGTAGAAAACATCACTTTACCCTCCTAGGGAGGTAAACTTTTTACCTCCCTAGGAAGTAGAAAAAAAATTATTTACATTTCTCTAGAGCAGTGTTTCCCATTTGCCGGGTAGCGACCCGGTACCGGGCCATCAAAATAAAATAATGGGTCGCCTTGTTTTGAAAATAATACCTACCACCGATAATTTTCAACACTAGTTTACCTTAAAAATAAATATAGACACTGACTTGAAGTGGAACCAGACCTTAGGATAAAACTTTAGTCATTTCCCGCGAACTTGGATTCTTTTGTAAAAAATAAGCCGCAGATCCATGCTTTGCATTAAAATTTAGTGTCTAAATAGGCGATAAATGTGTATTATTTTACCTTATGGAACCAGCTTGGGTTTAAAAGTATTAGGTGGGTCACGAAGGGGTGGTGTGAAAATTACCGGGCCCAACCGCTGTGTTCACACGTCGTTGTCGTGTGGTTGGGCCCCGTAGGATCTTTTGGAACCTGCTCTAGAGTTGCTGGTTATCGGCAACTCTTTTGGCTGGCTTATGGAACGGGATCCAATGCTAGGATGAACACAAGGCTTAACTCAAGGTGTTAGCATACCGTGCTGATGAGTGAATGACATCCTGTGCCTTAAACAGGTGTCTCCAACGGTGCCTCTGAGATACAGGGCGACCTCTCAGAGTATCTAGCCTTACTGCGGTAATGCGGGGCTCTGCCGTGGTGGACTATTACTTCCCTAGTTCCAAACAGAAAGCGGACAGAACTGCTTTCATAGGAAAAAAGTGACAAAGGTGCGCTGACCGAAACGAATAAATCCGTTTCGAGAGGTGCCACTCAAGGTCACAAGCAGACAAAGGTGCGCCGACCAAAACGGGTGAATCCATTTCGAAAGGTGCCCCTGAAGTCACCGGCGCCTGTTTTACGGGGAAGGGCTAATCCATCCCGAACAAACAGGTGCTTAGGAAGGGATCCCTGAATCCAAACAGAAGGGAGACAGAACCGCCTTTATAGGGAAAAGGGTTCCCTGGCTTTAAACAGAAAGCGGATAGGACCGTTTTCATAGGATAAGGCCGGAGATGCGGCCTCAGAAAGAACATCTGGTTCCTGTAACAGGACCGGGAGGGGACACTAGAACGCATCAAAACACATATTGTGCTCGTGTCCGGTAGGGACACGAGTGAGAGGAGATGTAAGAACTCTCTCCCAATCTGGTATCGGATTCAGTAGAAGTCTGATCCTATTGGGAAAAATATGGCCACAGCAGAACAATGTTTGGGAAACACTGCTCTAGAGTAAAGTGCATTTTCGGTCTTGGATTTTCATGCCCTCCACTTCGTGTCATGCATCAAATTATCCGCGGGTGGAAGAAAGAAAAAGGCACTTTTCTTCCCTGTTACGTAAATAACTATTTTACAAATAAATTCCGCATCTCACTGTCATTTTTTTGAGTAATATAGCTGGTACATCACCGGCAACTGTGTAACTTCATTTTTTTAGGTTAACCACCTCACAGACCTTTTTTTAAAACATTTTAATTTATACAGTCATTGTGGATTTCGGGACATTTTGTAAAATTAAGAATCGCAGTTTGCAAATCTCAAAACTCTTCCTAAAAAACATTTCCTACCTATGGTTATGACCATTTGTTATTCACCCTTTATCATTCTGATAAAAAAAGACATGACAATCTTTTGGTTACCCTCTAAGCACTCGAATGCACAGAAAATAGACTGTATGTAATATTTGACTGCTGTATGAGAAAAATATATATACTGTTAATATTTGTAATACTTTAAGAACCTAAATGACTGTATTATTGTATCATTTAGAAAATATAGGTATGAATAAACCGCTAAGATAGCCCTCCTAACTTGTGTGTACAATATATAGCTTTTTTTCACATTTAACGAATATTAAGAACAAATTTAAACACTTATTCTATGCTGCATGCAAAAAACTTACCTTATTTGTAATTACTTAAGTTTAAAGTTGCTAAATTAGTTTCAAAAAGAGGGCACAAATAAATCGTAAAAAATATCGTCAAAAAACCGGCGTTTTGTTTTTCTTTATGACAGATGACAGAAAAAATGACAAGAATGACAATTATTGGCGGTAAAATCAAACAAACCAATCATGCCAGCACCAAGGGATATAAACCTAACAAGGAGTGCTCGATCCCATTTAAGCCCAAATGCCCAAATTTGCGTATTTGTGACGTCAACTGTTTGCCTTTTGTTTTGTTTACAATTATTATAAAGTCTTAATTTTTAAAAATATTAACTTTACATTTTAATGTACTGGACTATAAATGTTAAATGTTGAATATTTACAAAAATTAATAAAATAAATGATCTGGGGCAAAATAGCCAAATTGACGTCAAACATCTTATTGGGCAAATAGGAAATCGAGCACTCTGTTAGGTTTACCTAACCTTGCCAAGCACCATATTGAATATGGATTCTAAAGACCAGGATCACCATCTCTATGTAACAAAAATGGCTCTCAAATTGCAGTACATTAAGATGACGCTAGTGTTCCAGAGGACCATTTTTAAACTTTACTTCTGCTTTACTTTGTATATTGCGGGCAAAGTCATTGGTTGACACCAAACCTTTACACCCTTTATTATGCTATTCGGGCCCAAGAGATAACTTAACAAGGAGTGTTTGATCCCATTTGAGCCCATATACGCATTAACAACCCCCGTTGGCTATGATACTAGTCAAAGCCGATTCTTCCAGAACAGGTTGATGTGGCAACGTGAGCTTTCCCGGGCTTCGTCGGTAGAACTTCTAGATAGTCGGGGTCTGTAGCCCCCAGACATTCTGGTTTTTTTCAAAAACAAAATTTTGAAATGTTTTTATATCGAAAGGCACAAAAAAATGGCGGTCAAGACTGAAAAAGTTTATTGATATCTGATTAATAAACTCTGAAGACTGCTGCTAGTATTACTCATACCCCTTTTCTTTCCGTTCTAGCTCTTCCCGCTGCCCACACTGATTTTATAAACCTCTTATTACCTTAGGTCGCTTCCAATAAGTTTCTCTATCTATTGTCTACTCATATTTGAAACGTAAACATCTGAAGTTTTAACATTTTTTTATTAAGAAATCACAAAACTTAATGTAAAGCAAAAAATTAAATCCTCAAATTTTCACAGCTGACACAAATCCATTATCCACCATGGTTCAAAGCCGATGGCTTCGAGGAGCATGCAATTGAGACAGCTGACTCGTCTGCTAAATAAAACAACGACATATTTTATATTTCTTCAGTGCTTTTCCATAATAAACTCTGCTTTTCCATCGATGAATTTAAAAACGGAATGATGGACCAGCGATTAGTGCGCATGAGTGCGCACAGTCCATCAATGAATAAAACAGCACCTCTCACGTATCATGTAATTAAAAAGTAAACATAACCTTAAATTATTTCAAAAATATTTTGTTGATGAGCCAAAACCTGGTAAAAACTGTAGGACAAGTCATTATTTCGAAAGTATTGTGTATAGAAGCCGATTTTGATAAGTAAATAATCTTGTTTGACGAAATATTTAAATAAATACCGAAATTGCCAAATAAATTGAGAAATCACCACTAGATTAGCTTTAATTTTTTTATTACGTTAATAAAACTTGCATCAGACTGACCTGCTACAATATAAAAGACCCTCACTATCTCTAATCATGTTCATTTGTTCGGTCATTGTTGCTTAGTAACGATCTTTTTATCATATTTATTTACATACATAGTGTTGATAGTTTGATTTGTTTGCTTCTATATCTTAAGTATAATTGTCTAAATAAAAAACGATTGCGATATTTGTATCCTCTTAAATAGGTATATTACAAGTTTATTAATTGTTTTTTTTTATAAAAAAAGGAATCCAAAATGTATGAAAAAATTAATGTTGACTTGATGAATAACTCTGGGATACGTATAGTTGATTTACGCAGTGATACAATAAGTAGGCCAACTCAGGAAATGAGGGAGGCTATGTTTAGAGCTGCTGTAGGTGATGATGTGTATGGGGAAGATCCTACTGTGGCTGAGCTCGAAACCAAAGCTGCTGAGCTGTTAGGAAAAGAAGCAGCTCTATTTGTGGCAAGTGGGACGATGGCTAATCTCATTGCTAGTAAGTTTGTTACATATGTTTTAAGATTTATTTTTAAATAATGCCTACCTTTTAAAAGAAAAAAAATTGCATCCTAATTAGAGCAAAATAACTCTATTTATTTATTTAACGTTTAATTACATTTTTTATATTGCACCACATTATACAGGGTGTCCTGAAGTTTGAAGATTTCTACACAAAAAAGTTAATTTTAGTCGATCTTCGTATTTTGGCTCATTTTCTAGTAAAATTATTATAAAAATTAGATCATATTATTTATCAAAAATAAATCTAATATAGAACAATTAGAAAATTAATGCAATGTAATTTGCCAGGATTGACGTAGAGTATTTATTTGAACATCTTTAATACAGACTAAATAAGTTTTTATAGGTTTTAAAGTAAATAATATTATTTTTGTTATTACAAATAAAGTGTTTTGGATCATATTTTATAATTATGTTAAATAACGAAGATAAAATAAATATATGAGATTAAAGTTGACCGACCTATTCTAATCATTTCTACATTTGATAAACATATTATTTTCAAAATAATTTTGTTCAGAAACAATATTATATGTACCTATACAAGGTTCAACTAACAATACTTTTTTGTGCAAAAATTATTGAAGACCTACTACTTGCTATATGGAAGTCAAAAATTTTCATAATTAACTTAGCACACACCCTTAAAAAAATGTAATTGGAAAAATGATGCAAGAGTTCATACAAAAATGACAAAATAAACAGATACAAGTTAATTCATGGGCAACTATTGATAAATTTTAGTTATGATTTTTGTTGGTTTATTTTTAATAAATAATATGATCATTTAAAAAAAAATCCTTAGAAAATAAGCTAAAATACAAGGATCAACTAAGAATATCTTGTTTTTTTATTTAAACGATAAGGGTTTTATTAACTGGTACTAGAATGTCTTTAATGTCTAAAAATGTTATAAAACTTTGATAATTACAAATTTTTTGTAAAAGCATATTCTGAACGCATAGAAAAATTGTTAAATGTTAAGTCAACAACAGTTTTGTTTAGGACACATTCAGAGTTATCTATGATTTTTAATATATTATTTGTTTTGGGTAAGAGCAGTTATTGTACTATTATTGTTTTCAATGAGCTGTTTAGGAGCGAAATTTGTAAGAATTTTGATTGTGATGTACTTCCATCGCTAGAATTATTTTATTTATTTCTGTCATCTACTACCAAAAAGCCATTTTGATATTCTTTACCAACATTTATTAAACCACGTTTTTCGCGATTAAGAGGTTCAATGTTATGTTATTTTAATATAGTTTATAGATAAGAATAGGTAAGTTACAAGAACTCTTAATATGAATCACCGCAAAATACTAGGCGAGTGTACAAAGAAAATGAATTGCTCTATTGGTTATAATCGGTGATGATCAAAGATAGTTTAGTGCAATTTGAAGTAACTATTTAAAATGATTATTTCGGTTTTTTTCATTTTTACTATTTTCATTCTGTTCGTTTTCACACGCATTTATAATAAAAATACCTAAACTATGAGAAATTGACATTTATATGACCTTTTAAAGTGCCGAAAATGAAACATTTTTAAGTTTTTCAACGAAATTTTTATTTCTTACATGTACGTACATGAAATAATGAACAATTTTAAAAAATATATTTAATTATCTAAATTTTTCTTTTAGTGAAATAATATTGATTAATATGAAAAATAATTATATTTTTAAATATAGAAAAATATACCTATTATTTGTTAATTAGTTAGTTTGGTTATTAAATAAATATAATAAATTTATTTATGATATAATATATATATATATATATATAATATATATATATATATATATATATATATATATATATATATATATATATATATATATATATATATATATATATAATATATATATATATATATATATATATATATATATATATATATATATATATATATATATATATATATATATATATTAAGATTGTTCCTTCTTTTCATGTACTTTTCGAAAAAATTACAACGATATCTTTAGGAAGCAAGAAAATGATAATTTCGTTAACTTAAAAATTTATTACTTTCGGCAATTTTAGTGGCTAGAAAGTCACATAAATTTCTTTCACTTAAGCTATTTTTTATCATAAATGCGCCGTGAAAATAAACAGAATTAAAAAAAGTCCGATATCTTAATTTTTCAATTTTTTATAGCCAAAAATAGGGTGGACGCCACTTCTAAATAATTACCGAAATAGTTATTTTCCTAACAAGTGCACAAAGTGATACTTTTCCGCACGCGACTGCCGTACTAGAGGCCAAGCAGTCAAGTGCGGAAAAGTCACTTTGCGCAAGCGTTAGGAACAAAATTTTTCCTACGAGCGTCAGATAATACCAATATTAAAGGAATGATTATTTTTTAAATTATGTTTAATCTGAAAGAACTACTACAACATATTTATAAATGGGAATTATTTGTTGATAACATTTACAACAAAAGAACAGTTATTAGCATATTGTAAATTAATTGCAGAACCTGTAATTTCATTTAGCGGGTGGCTTATGGAAGCGCTTATTGTACGGCTTGATGAAGGTTGACTTAGCTCAGAAGGGGAGTTGTTCATGGTCAATATTTTATTCGATATATCCTTTTTCTGATTTGTGGATTCTTCAATGTAGCTCTAAGCTACAGCCGTTGATTTTCAGCCCCCAAGTCGCTTGACATTGGTAATTCCTTCTCCAGAATCCGCTAACATAGTCGCAGAGGATCGACGAAAACTATGTCCAGTGTACTCTTCTGGATTTTTTAATTTTAGGTATGCAGCAATTTCTGAAGGCATTTTACCTATTGAATTTATTCCCACACATTGCGTACTGCATGCTCCTTGTTTATACTGGACAAAAAAACGTCTGTGGGGGGTATGTGGTTTTCGCAAATTTGCATATTTACGGTACACTTGCAGATAACTTGCACTACTATCAAATTTTCATTATCCTGTATGTCATCAATCATTATTTTTGTAAGTTCATCTCTCCTACAAGCACCGGCTAATCCAAAAATTGTAGCAACTTTATTAGTAGAATTTTTTATCAGGTGCTTCTTTTTATGAATCTTAAAACTTCTTCTTTGCTGAAAGTTTTTGATTTTTTTTGGCCGGTATCCCAGTTCTTGGTGTTTTAAGTAGTGATGTTAGCTTGAAATATGAACTTAAATCAAGGTTCCTTTTCACTTTGAGGACACATTTTAACATAGAGTACTTACTCCATGAAGTATTAGTATATGTTTTTTGCAAATCCGCAAACCGCAAAATAGGCCAAGAACACATCTTCTTAAATACTTTGTCCGCTTGCTGGAGCACCAGTTGTCGAAATGACTATATTGATTCTCATATTTTCACGAGATTTTGCTGGTAATAAATTCAAACTTACGGTATTTGCTGCATCCAGGATAGAATCTGGTAGCTCCTCATCGGAACTACTCATTTTAAATCATTATTTTTGTCGGATTTTATTTAATTAAAAAAGATACCATGACCCTTTTCATTAAAAATGCTTGTTTGTATTGAAATTCATTTGTGCAATTGCTTGTTCATATGAAAACGAAGAAAAAATCTGACATGTGTTAAAATCACCAAGATTACATATTGTTGCTTGACTTGTCATAATCATTTATTATTATTATACAGGGTAATTAAATTTTTTTTTGTGTTTTAGTTGAAATATTGAAAATTACGAAGTAACAAACAAAAAAGAGAATAAACTAAAACTTGCAATGGCTTCGTATATTGCATGAAATAGCCTACAATTACTAAAATACATATAAATCTTGCTTACCTGTAAGATTTTAGAGTAGTTTTACTTTGCAGAAAAGTTCACTTTTCCGCACGCCGTGCGGAAAAGTGCAACTTTGCGCACTAAAATGCGTGCGGAAAAGTGGACTTTTCCGCACGCTCGTAGGAAAAATAAATGTCTCCATGCAAAACACGTCTAAATTCTCAGCTGACTTAAAAGAGACATTACAGATTTCAATGGAAACGCGTCTTAGTCCAGTTAAAATCTATTTATTTTTAAGTTCAGTTTTACTATGTAATGTTTGATCATAATTTCGTAACCAATAGAGCAATTTTTTTGCTCACCAACCTAGAGTTTTTTGTAGATTCGTATTTTAAAACAAAAAATTCAAAATTTCATTTGAAATTTTAAAGTGACCCCCACTCCTCAAAGGGGGCTTAAGAAATGTCAAAAATAACGTAAAATATGTCCCCTCCGTACTTACTACGTCACGTGGTTTTTTATCTGTATCTTTCACCAGCTTCAAATCTCCCTGAGAATATATCTTATAAATAAACCACAATCACTTTTTCTGCGTAGCATGCAAATTAAGTAGGATTAAATAATCAGGTGATCTCTTTATCTTACTTTTGTAGCATCCTGTTATTACGTAAAAGTTTTAAATTAAACACACGAAAAAAAATTTTTTTTGAATTGTTTTTTTTTTTGTGTCTTTTTTTTGAAAATTTTGTGGTTTCTTAAAATTAGAAAAACATAAAAAGCCTTTTTTAAAAAAAATTTTTATTTTTATTCTTTCCTTGGACATGAATTTAAACCTCGGGTTTTTTTAAAAAAAAAAAAATTAATTTTTTTTATTTTTTGAAATTACATGAAAAATGATTGTTTCTTGGAAGAAGTTAGACAAACAACTAGAAAGGTCTCAAAACTTCCTTCAAAATGAAGAAAATTCTACTCTACCTTTTCTCGACGTTCTAGTCAAACGGGATAATGGACATGTACGGGTCTTTGATTATATTTACGTGGCTTCTGGGTTATTTTTATAAAATATATTAAAATTTTTATATAAAAATGTAGGATTTTTTTATATTATCTTTTAAATTATCAGTAAAAAAAATATCGCAATAAAAAAGTGGAAAAATATAAGAGCCTTTACTTTTAAATTGAACACCCTGTATATTATGCGCACAACTTCATGATATATTTTCTGATTTCAAATATATATACATTAATGATATTTGGATGAACCGTTTTTAAGATATTTTAGGTTAAATTATTAATAAATTACAAAAAGTTTCATATTAGTATCAAGAAAGCCATGGAAACAATAGAATTGTTATGTTGCTGAATTTGGTGAGGGTTTTCTCTGGACCCATAATGTTTATTTTTGTGATTAAACATTCGTGCTAAAGTGAAGGAAGACTTGTCGATGAATAGAATTTTATTTAAAAACTTTGGATCGTGATGCATAAACCTAGCTTTTTCCAATGCATATTGAGGTCGGTCCTGCATGTTTTGTTCAGGAAGGTTCTGAACGGACATACATTTATAAGGATAAAATTTGTAAAATTTTAAGGTTAAATAAATTTTATAATCTGTTTTATTAAGTTCAGATGCCGCATCCGAGATTGATATTTAAGGATTTCATAAAATTATTAAAAGTAGTTAGTGCTAGTCCAATAGAAAAAGTAAATATTTATCCTGAAAAAAACGAGGATTTCCAAAACCTTGTTTTCATGTCGTGCTACAGTCCTTTTCTTCATTTTAAAGCTTTTTTGTTCAATAAACTTTTTTACTATGATGGTAGATGGTACCCGTTGTTAAGGATATGATAAGTAATATTCCCTTTGGACTGTCGTCACATTATTATTGTTATCATAAAACAGACGCATAATAGAGATGTTTTGTTCTTCTGAATAGTTTTAAAATGATAAATTTCAACTTTTTACAACATCAATACGTCAAATTTATTAAAACAATTTTATTGTTTTCATAGTTTTCTTGACACTAATATGATTTTTTTTTCAATTTATTTACATTTTAGGCTTAAATATCTCAAAAATGGTTCATCCAAATATCATCAATGTATATATATTTGAAATCAGGAAAAAAAGATCTTTTATTGTAGCGCATAATATACAGGGTGTTCCATTTAAAAAAGTTGAAGTTGCCTATATTTTTCCATTTTTTATTGCGATATTTTTTTACTGATAATTTCCAAAGATAATATGGACAAAAACCTACAACTTTTATATAAAACATATTTTTCTGTCTTTAAAAATAAAGGCTCCAGAAGCCACGTAAATATAATCAAAGACCCTGTACATGTACAAACCTCGGTATATAGAAAACCTAGGCTCCCATGGCTTCTTAACAAATTTCCTTCCTACGGCCTTCCACCTAAGCTTTGTTTTGGCTCTCCAGTTTCCTTTTTAGTCGACGTATATCAGTTATTGTAGATGGTCATTCTTCCAGCGTCTACTAAATTAATGTGGCGTGGCCCCAGGGCTTAGTACTGGCACTAACTTTGTTTCTTCTTCACATCAACGACTTGTCTTTTCCACAATCAATTCTATCTATAGTTTTGCTGACGACAGTACACTCTTGTCTAATAGTCAATTTTTTAAGCCCTATTATGACAAAACGACGAAAAAATAGCGTTTAAAGTTTTAACAGATTTTTAGTTTCATTTACTTAATAAATTCAATTTTGTTATGACGAAACCCTGTAACTCGAGCTGCGTCTTCTCATCTTAACAAACTAATGTTCATATTGATAAATAATTAGAACTGTTATGACGAAACGCTTTAACTCGAAGAATTTAATTTTCATTGCGAAAGAGATACGTTTTTTTATTTCTTTGATGCGTACATTTCGTCAATATTATTAGCATAATTAATTAAATTAGCAAAATTTTGATGATACCCTATCATTAAGTGTCACTAAAAAAAGGTCATTTTGTCATGACACGGCAGTATGTCTGATTTGGAAAACAAGCGCAGGTCAATACAGATATCTCTTTTACAAGACCTTTAACTAATCTTGGAAAGGGGCACCAAAAATCTTTATTAGTTTAATGTTCCTAAAACACTGTCGCCAAAAATTTATCAATGTTTATTCGTTAAATATAAGCGGACAAGTTCTGCAGAACAAAGAATTAATTATTCTTGTGGGTGTTACTTTTGAAAATAGCCTTAACTGGCACAACCACATTACCGCCATTACCTCAGCAGCTGCTAAAAAGCTTGGTTTCCTTTTTCGAGCCAGAAAGTATTTCTCTCCTTCTAATCTGTAGACTCTGTAAGTATCCAGATCAGACCCTCTTTAGAATATTGTTCTTATGTCTGAGAATGGCCTCTCCTACAACTCTTAGCATTATCGATTTTATTCAAAGAAGAGCTGTTTCTCTTGTGAACGATCCCATGCTTACTTGTCCACCGACGGGCTGTAGGGGATTTGTCGCTCTTCTATAGGTATTTTCACAGCTTCTGCTCAGAGGAGTTGGCGAGTATAATTCCTCTTGTGGCAACTCCCAACAGAGCAACAGGTGATGCAACTTTTGTGCATCCTTTTACAGTTCAACTAAAGAGACTTCTAACTTCTCGCTTTCTTCGTTCCTTTAGCCCTAGAGTGATCCGGATTATAAAATATTTAAGTCTCGTGTGAACAAACTCCCTCTCACCACACTTAAGACACCCACAGTACGTTAGTACTTAGGTCACAGCCTTCGTGGATTGTCCAAAGATAAAAAAAATGTATTTTGCGTTTTCATTTTTGGATGAGAAGTCCACTTATGGATAAATAAACCAATAACTGGCTTAAAAATCGATAAATTTGCAGATATGACAGTCGTGTCGTCAATCGTTACCTCAGTAGCAACTGTATTTTATATTCTGATTAATTACACAGACCATAAAAAAAAGTTGTGTGTGCTGAGAGTCGGACTAAGATTTTCTGGCGTTTTTTTTTCGCTGAACACGAATCTAAGGTCAGAATTGGGGGTCAAACAGCAAAATGTCGAGAAAAACCCAAAAAACCGATATGGTACATTTACCCGCAGAAACCTTCTACCACGGAATGTTTGGACTACGACTATATAACTAGAGATACAAAAAAATTCATAAAGCAAAAAATGGAAATTTCTAAATTGTCTATATAAAAAGTTATATAAACATTTTTGAAAAAGATAAATAATAAAGGGAATATAAAAGAAAAGGTAATTTTGACAAAAAAATTCAGTTCAAAATAGGGTTTTTTATTATTATTGTGATTTTGTTTTTTTTTTATTATAAATCATTTACTTTATTCATTTACTTGACCGGACGAATCCAAAAAGTTAATGTGCAAGGTTCTGAATCCGATGAGATGGTAGTCTCTGCTGGTGTTCCTCAGGGTTCTGTACTGGGGCCTATATTGTTTTTACTGTATATAAATGATATAGCGTTTTTGAAGATTAGAGGCCGCTTTACCTTATTTGCAGATGACACTACCATCTTGTTGCACAATAGCAGTAGCGAAGAACTGAATAAAACTGTCAGCGAGGATCTTGAAAGAGTAAAAATGTGGTGTGATGCTAACCTTTTGTCATTTAATACATCCAAGACTAATATATTGCATTTCAATGGGGCAATGGCTAATGTTTGTATCGACAATAGTTTAATTGCAAACCGTTTCGAGGTAAAATTTTTAGGTATATATCGATAATAAATTAAGTTTTAAACAACACATTCTTAGTCTCTGTAAGAAATTAGCATCGGGGTGTTTTGTCGTAAGAGTGGTTTCTGGCGAACTGAATGTAAATATTGCAAGAACGGTGTACTTTTCTCTATAGAGTCCACGGACGTATATAAGGGGGGGTTTAGGGGGTCCGGACACCCCCCCATTCATATCCATCTTACTTGTCCAACAGAAAAAAATTACTTGCACCGCGCCGATTGCAGAAAACGATAGTTGCTTAGTCCGCCGCAGTGCGGGGAGCGGGGAAATGGGCACTGCCGCCGCCTGCGCTTTTGCAGGTTCACCAAACCAAGCTAGTCTAGTCTATTTTGTCTCTTCGCGTTGCGCAATTGTTATAATACAGTAAGAAGTGTCGCTTTTAAAAAGTATAAAACGAACAAATCAGGTATCTCTTTTGAGTTTTTTTTTCTAAGAAAGAGAGACCAAAGCCCAATGAACTTTTGTCAAAAGACAATGTGGACCTTCGTAACTTTTATTGCCTCTGCCCTTGGACGTCTTGATTTGTAATGGTCCAACGTAGTCAACTCCAGAGTGGGAAAATGGTTGTGATGGTGTAACTCGTGTTGTCGGAAGTTGTCTCATTAATTGCTCGGCTGTCTGGGCCTGGAATCGAATACCCTTTATGCATTTTCCAATGTTAGTTTTGACTGTTCTTTTCCCATTGACGATCCAGTACTTTTGCCGAATGTATGCTAATGTTTGCTGGTTTCCACCGTGTAGAGTTTTCCAATTAGCATCATTAATAACCAATTTGCTAAGGTGACTATGGGAATGCAAAATCGCAGGGTGTTTGGAGTTAAATGACAGATGCGATTTCTGCAGCCTTCCCCCGACACGAAGAATCCAATCAGCATCTAGGAATGGATAAAGATTGAGTGTGAGTATCTTACTAGCCTTGGCAACTTGCTTTTTCTCTAGTAGAGTATCAATTTTCTCTTTGGGGACCCCCCCCCTTTGTCAAAGCTATAGCTACGTCCATGATAGAGTCCCATCTAAGGTATGGAATAGCGTTTTGGGGAAACTGTAGCCAGTATTTGTTTAATTCTGTCTTTGTTCTGCAAAAACGAGCTTTGCGAAATATGTGTAGAGCTGGCCCTAGGGAGTCCTGCAAACCTTTGTTTGTAGAGCATGGAATATTAACTTTAACTTCCTTATTCATACTGGAGACCGTTTCGTTAATGCATAAAAAATTTGGAGCATCAATAGATGCTATTCATTCTCATAATACCCGTCAGGTGGAGTGTTGCCGTTACCGATCCCGCGTTCGGGTTTAATCAAAGCATCGCTCTTTTATGATTTAAAAAAAATGTACAATCATCTGCCGAACGCTGTAAGAATGATACAGCCTTTAAAAAAATTTAGAGGGACGGTTAAGTCATACTACTGAGCAGGGCATATTATTCTCTGACTGAGTATTTCAGCGACCGTTTATAAGTATTAGTTAGTTTTAGTTTTATCTTATTTAAAATTTTGACTATTTTAAAGTTTTGTTTTTTGTTTTTTTTATGTATATGTTTGTTTTAAATTATTTTTGTAATAGGTAACTCTTATATTGACGATTTTTAAATTTTGTTATTTATTTTTATGTAGATGTTTTTTTTTTCTACTTCATTACAACGAAATGACAATTATTTTTAAGACACTTTTAGTTAGTTTTTAGTTAGATAAGTGTATATATTCTATTAGTTACTTTTGCTTTGTTAACAAGGTCTTTCTTTATAACAATAAATCATATTTTGACTTGACTTGACTTGATTTAAGTCCCAAATCACTAAGAATTTGCAGAAAAAAAAATTCTCCAGGTGTATACTTTAAAACAATTCTGAAAATTCGGTTTTTTGATTATAACTGGAAAAATATTGCAATTAGACAAAATTTTAAAGAACCTTAATTAAAGGTCTTATAAAAATACATAGTTTATGTCATATTAAGTTTTGTGTATCTTTTATAGTTTTTGAAATATTAACATTTTAAATAAAAAAAATCGTTAATTTCTGAAATTACGCTTTTTCTCGATTTTTTGCTGTTTGACCCTCAATTATGACTTCAGATTCGTGTTTAACTAAAAAAAATACGCCAGAAAATCTTAGTCCGACACCCAGCACACAGCACTTTTTTTTGGACCTGTTATTATTTTGGTTTTACGTTTGTTGTTTCATTAACTGAATACTTTTTGCCTGGTTTCAAATACTTGCTTTCGAAAATTTACCTTAACCCGTTTGTTAAAATTATTGGAACTTCGCTCTTAAGGTATGTACACACCGAAAAACCAAACAAGAACAAACATCAGCGAACAAACGTTTTTCTTTGGTGTAGACAGTAAAAACGCGCACAAACTTTTGTATGTTCTTTTTCATACATGTTCGAGTAGACGTCGGTACATCAAAAGGTATGTACATACTGAAAAAACAAACAAGAACAAACATCAGCGAACAAACGATTTTCTTCAGTGTAGACAGTTAAAACGGCGAACAAACGTTTGTTTGTTCTTGTTCGCACATGTTCCAGTGGACGTCGGTACATCAAAGAGAATTTTTGTTTTTATGGTCATCCATAACTATTCCAACTAGTAGAACAAGAGTAAACAAACATTTGGTTGTGCTATGAAGACAGAAAAAGCGAACAATAATCTAAAAACACATACAAAGAAGGTGAACAAGAACGAATGTTTGTTTTTTCGGTGTGTACCAATACCTCCTATACAAGAAAAGGCCTCGGGGCTCCAAATAAATTACGCGTGACGTCATCACATCTAGGCCGGATGATTTTTCCATATAAAATGTATGAAATTGTCGCTGAGCGTGGTGGGTACAGGTTGTGTTCTATTAAAATTGTATGATTTTATTACAAAGACACTGACTATTACGTATTACTCAATAGTAAAATCCGAATAATCTATTACATTTTCATAAAAATCTTGTTTAATAATGAAACCCAACAGCACTCAAAGCCAACCTAAAAATTGAAAAAAAAAGTAATCTAGTACAATCTAGTACATTTTTGGGAGAATTTTAGTACATTTGCTTTTGTCGAAAGCACAACGCTGGGTACTAACCTAACTTTATTTAACGTGAGTGTAACTTTTGCTTTTGTCTTATCTCGTTTATTTTTAAGATTAAATCGTTTTCTGTTTACCTATTTGCGGGTTTAAAAGTTCGAGTATTTTTGTGAATATGCCGTTAATGCTGTGCTGCGGGTTGCCGTGGTAATTACACTAATGGGCCAAAAGTTCATGTTTTCCCAACGACAGCGAGCTAAAAAAAAAATGGTTGCAATCAATTCCGCGAGACGATTTAGTCCCAAATAAAAACACTAAAGTGTGTGAATTACATTTTAAAGGTAGTATTATTTGGATTATTTCAGAGCAGGATCCAAAAACAGGTAATATTATCACAGTAAATTTAAAGAAGCCTCGATTGAGAGATAATTCTGTTCCTACTATTTTCCCAAATTGCCCTTCCTATTTTTCAAATGTTATATCAGTTTATTAAAACTATAATAGAAAATTTAGAAGAAATTGGATACCTAGTATTTTGTACAATTAGTGACAATAATGCAATAAATAGTAAAGCAATAAGTAAATTTTCAGACTTAAATGAACTTAACATAGTTTTTCCACATCCTATAGACCCAGAAAGACCACTATTTTACCTTTTTGAACGGAATTTTTAAAATGTATTTTTAATAACTGGCTTAATTGAAACCCGATCAAACCTTTCTTCCTGATTTTGAGACAGGTAAAAAAAAATGTGCCGCCTTTTCTACTGTCAAGAAACTGAAATTGGAAAGAGACAAATTACTAAAGCATGGCTACACTTAGCTTAAAGGCTTTATATCCATCATCTATAGAAAGACAAAATGTAAATTATCCCTTAAAATATTTAACCTTTATTATCGAGGCTCTAAAAGGCCCTTTTAATAATTTATCTTATTCACAAGACACAGCAGACTTTATTACATTATATGGACATGGTGGAAAATCGTTAACGTTAAAACTCCCTTAAGGGAAAACATTTATTAGATAAGTACCAGGAACCTTTCACCAAATCAATACTAGCTGAGCCCAATAAGGATCCTAAATTTTATTTTTAAATCAAATGCAAAATTGGTTAGATATTGGCATCTAATTTTCCAAATAACTTAACTCGGCAGACACACACTGCATTAAGTCACACCATCACTGGACTTCTTGAAGTTACTAAATATTGTTTAACAGAATTAGATATGAATTATGTATTACTAGGCAAATTTCAAACAGATCCATTGGAAGGGCGTTTTGGAAAGTACAGGCAATTAGCTGGCTGCCATTACCATATCTCAGTTCCCAACTATATGAGTCAGAAAAAAGGCTCAGAATTCAATCTGTACTGTCATAAAATCTAGACATTATGGAAATATTAATATAAATGAATTTTTCAATCAGATTTGACACCCCAGCGAATCCCAAGTAGATACCTCTTTAAGTTTCTGACCAGATTGATAGTTTGTTATCCAAACTTGTTATTCAAGACTCGGACTCTGAAGCTGTCAGATCTGAAATGCCAGTTATAACTTATTTGGGTGGATACTGCTGCTACATTTTTTAAAAAAAAATTAACTGTGAGTTTTGCAAGGATAATCTAACATTAAATGAACCTTGCATTGTGGAAGATTCTTACAATCTTATACAATCTTTAAGTCGGGGGTCTTTTATATCCTCGTGAAAAAGTAGTAAATATGGTGTTGGTATCTTACATTATATTTAAAAACTAATTGATGAATTTGAAGACACTTTTTTGGATATTTACAATAAAAAGTCGTTTCTCTCTCAATTGCTCTTAAAGTATCTAGTAAACATGAACTTTTACTCCTTTTGAGAAATGCAAAGAGCATAAAAATTTGATAATACAAAAATTTTTCTCAGTAGCATTTCAACACATTTTTAAAAATTATTGCTCTAAAAATAATATAATCAACTGAGTAAAACTAGGAAAAGAAAAACTACAAACCTTTAGTAAATAGTCTCGTAGCCCTCTTTCTTATTTTAAAAGAGCACCTAGATAAGAAGTATGATTAAACTCCAACTATGACAGTAAACCCCAATTATGACAGTAAACCCCAATTATGACGTAAACCCCAATTATCGTAAACCTCAATTATGACAGTAAACCCCATTCGTGACATATACCGATAATGACGCTAAAATCTGCGATATTACGTGATAGGAATATCGGGTTTTTGCTTTGAAATTTCGTTTTCCCGAAAAAAAAAGAATGGGGTGCGGCTAAGGGGTTCAGTTCACGTTCTGGCAGCCCCGTTTAAACAGGAAACCCTTAATAACATTATAAAAATTTACATAATATAACAAACTTGAACATAATAATTCCTATCCCTGCTAAATATTTTAGGCCTAGATGTGATGACGTCACGCGCAAAGCACCGAGGCCTTTTCTTGTATAGGAGGTATTGTGTGTACCTACATACCTAAAGAGAAATAAATTTTGTTTGTCGTCATCCATAACCTTTCCAACTGGTCAAACACAAGGAAGTTTAAAGGTGTATGGAAGCCCAATACTGTAGAACAAAATTGTCCAGGCGTGCAGGGCAGCGGAAATCGGGGGATTGGCCCCGCGGAGTTTGCGCAATGAATAGTAGGTCAGATCCGGACTTCCGTCATTCTTTGTTACTATCTATAAAGTTGACATCATCAAATGTCAAATTCAAGCATTCACTGTTTTCTTTTTATTTTTTTTACAAAATTGTTGGTTATTAAACGATACTACCATAGAATATTTAAAATTATTGTGTAATATGGATTTTATATCATCTGATATAATATGGAAAGAAGCCTTCTATTTAAATGGTCGATATTTTTGTGACTTTTGTATTTTTATCAAAAATCTTTGTAAATAAATAAAAACAAGATTTTTAAAAATAAATTTTAAACATTGTATGATAGTTTTATGTACTTATCACCAATTTTGTGATAAAAGAAGGGCAATATAGTGTAAATGAGTTTAATCTAATCCTAAGATTCTGGTTGTACATTAAAAAGTGAAAATGTTTATAACTTCTTTTTAGGCATATACCTTTCATTAATAACAAACATTCATGAGACAGAATAACAGTGGTTAATAATGTTTAGTAACCTTTGGTACCAAGGTATCCATTGTAACAGTAACCGTTAAATATTATGTGTCTACAGTATGTCGAGCTTAAAAAGTTGATAATGTAAGTTTAAGAAACCAAAAATCTAATTTCTTTTTAAACAAATACAGAAAAAGCAAAAAGGAACTTTAACATAAAATTGTACTTTCTTTTATTCAATTAGAGGGACCTGTATAAATTAAAATTTGCCTGGTCTGCCCAGTAATTCATAATTTTGATCCTTTAAAAAAATGAACTAAATTATTAGATGAAATAAAAGTACCTAAATGTAAACCTTATTTCTTTGTAATAATTCACAGAAATACACAAACATTGTGGAAATCATCTAAAAGATAGTTAAGATTGCCTTACTTTTCTCACTGCTATTTCCTATAAAATTTTCATTTTCTATAATTCATAATTGATATATTATTATTTATTCGGTTACCTAACGTTACGTCTCATAAGAAGCACCTAATTTAAATATAAGAAATACATACCTAAAGTAAAAAATGCCGGGTATGTTACCCTTAGATTTGCAAGACAAAACCATATAACCTCTAGTCATTTTGTTACGATATTATAAGTAACAAACAATGAACACAAAATTATAGTCACAATTTAATAAACACTAATCACTAAAATAAGAAGGTTTTTGTCAATCCAAAAAACTTCTGCAACCACAAAATATAATCACACAAAGCAAAACAATCGAAACTAATACGGCTCTATTGCAAAAGTATAAGGTGCCTAACTCACACACCTGATTTATCAGTGGCAAGTAGGCGACACATTAAATTATTTCGTGGAATTACGTTATTGCGCAAAATCGGCGGGGCCAACTCTGACAGTTATTTTCACACTGGGCTGGACATTTTTTGATCGAATGGGCCATAGCATTGGGCTTCCATACACCTTTAAACTTCCTTGGTTAAACAACAGTGAACAAATATTTGATTGCACTATGTAAACAAAATAACGCGAACAATAAACAAAGAACACATACAAACAAGGTGAACAAGAACGAATGTTTGTTCTTGTTTGTTTTTTCGGTGTGTACATACCTTTATGTTTTTGTAAAAACAAATTTCATTGAATTACGAAAGGCAAGTACTGTTTGAAATCAAGCAAATAATATTCGGGGGTAATACCACGAGTGGTTAAAAATTACCGATAATTTTCATGAAAGCTTGTTATTTATAATTTGTACAACACGCTTAAATGAAAATTATCTGGTTATTTTTTATGACGAGTGTATTTAGGGAGAATTTTCATAGAATGGAAAAATATAGGGAGTGTTATACTATTAAAATGTTTTTTTTGTCATACAATTTTTAATTTCATGCAACATAATTAAAACTATAACTGAAATCGTTTTTTTAATTACTTTATCTATTTCTTCATCGTGTACATAACCAGAATAATTGGAAATTTTGACTGATTTTGACGTTTATTTGACAATACAAACAAACAGGTTCGATTAACATTGTTTGTAAGTGGAAATACCTCGTTGTCTAGGCAAGTGTAATTTCCGCTTCATTTTTTTATTTTAACGTGTCTTATGGAAAAATAAATTATACATAAATAAATATTGCAAATCTGATCCTTATGTATTACTATGATAACCTTTTTTAAATGCAGTTTTTTTATTTGTGATTTTTTTATAAATTGCCAATATCACATATATTTCCAATTTTCGAAATTTTCATCACTATTCTTTTAAATAGAAAAACCAAGCAAAAACAACTAGATCCAAAATTTTCCAAGTATTTTACGGTTTACATTAGTGTATTTAGAAATACTAATACACAAACATCAGTATCACTATCAATAAATTGTTTAATTGTATTTATCAAAACTGATTGTTTATAATAAAAGCAATTTCTTAAAAACTAGTTTTAACCGAAAATGTATTATTCGGAACCATTAAAATAGGGTAAAGATCACAAAAGCAATTAGTTTCATGATAACTTTTAGAGTCTCCGGAATGACCTATCTTATTTAGTTTATGTGCAATATGTCTACGGTGGTCAAAAGCATAATAATTATTATTAGAGATAGCTGGTTGCTTGCTCAATCACTTTTGTTGTTTGGTAAGAAAAACAAAAACACGATTTTATGTTTTGCAATACATTTCATTTTTCAATATAATCTCCCCGAACTTCAACTAGGGTTTTTAATTTTCGGAATCGGGATCTCGTTTGGTATGGTACATTCCACAATAATTCGTTGATTTCTCGACCGCAATAAAATTTAAATGATTACCCTCAGTGGAAAACCCAGCCATAAATAAGTTGCCTGACAAATATCTATTGTGTAGGCACCGCACCTTTTGAAAGGGTACAGGTCCTGATTACCTACTAATATCAATAGTTTAGGTTAGCTATTTTGGATGCTCAATAACACACACGAAAATACCTTGACAAACTCCAAACGACTGATGAACTAAGATAAAAAGACTCTTCTTTATATTAAACTCCTGCAATTTGCCTTTAACCTGCATAATATACCAAAAAGTAGGTACAATAATAAATAAAGGACATTTAAGTCCGGACCTACATGCGGGTACCCAAAGTTTATTGTGTTTTACAACTAACAGTAGCAGGTAAAACGAGAAATCATTATTGTGGAACGTACTATAATCCCGGGATTAAAAACCAAATTCCGGTATCTCGGAATTAACCCTAATAATATCTTTATTAAAAAAATTAACATTAGCAATATCAAATAAAAACCACAAAAATGAAAAACATTTTTATACTGTTACGTATTATGGGATATGTAAGTAAAAAAATTAAGCCTTACTGAAAATCTTTTTAAAAAAGCAAAAACAAAATAATTTATATATTTTGCTTTGTAAAAATAAATGGGTCCTTAAAATCACCAATCTTATTTTTTTATCTTGGGACAGTCCATGAAGGTTGAAGTCCTAAGTACTAATGTACTGTGGGTGTCTTAAGTGTAGTAAGAGGGAGTTTAGTCACACGGGACTTGAAGATTTGAAGGACAAGGAAAAACATCTACGGGTAGCAGGTTTCATAGTCTGGACATACTACATACATAAAAGCTGTACTACTGTTGGGAGCTGCTAGAGGAGAAATTATACTGGCCAACTACTCGGAGCAGAAGTCGTGAAAATACCTATAAAAGAGCGACAGTTTCCCTACAGCCCGTAGGAAGGCAAGAGAAGGAAGCTTTGCTATAAGCGTGGGATCATTGATAAGACGAACAGCATTTTTTGGAATGGAATCAAAAATGCTAAACGTTGTAGAAGACGCCATTTCCCAGACATGAGAACAATCGGGGATACATACGGAGTATACAGATTAAAAGGAGATAAATGTATCTAAAGATGAGTCACTTAAGCTCAATAAGTTTTGTTGCAAATTTGACTGACGAAAAAAAGGCTCTTTTAGCTTCCACACTTGTAGGTAGTATTATCTGTAAATATGTTTAACACTAATGTAAATATCCTCTTAAAATTTAAATAAACTATGCTCATTAAATGATATTTCGTTTTCAATTACGTTACGAGTATTAGGTGATATCATAAGTAAGGAACTCATAAAAAATAATGGTATTTTACACCGGAATACATTACAATTTTATCATTTAAAATAAGCGAGATTTTTAAGATTGTGCTACCCCAATCCCGGGATTTTCGGGACTAGAAGCAAATCGGGATTCCGGAATTTTGGGATGGTATTGGATTGCAAAATTACTATGCAAAAACTATTGAACGGATTTTATCTGGCCGAATATGGAGGTCTTTAGAAAAAATCTAAGGGTCCAAAAAATTCACGAAAAAAAAAACTTTTTTTTCTTGTTTTTTTTTTGTTTATTGGTATTTTGCAACAAACCTACTATATTTTGCACCTTTCTGAGAGGCAGCATATCTTGATTTTTGTTATATACACTTTTTTGGAGGGGTTCTGGCAAAAACCTTCCTGTTACTACAGCTACCTTTATTTTTTTTTAGTTATGGTGCATTGCAACCAAAGAGGAAGCGAAATTATTTCGGGTGATTATGGACATACCTTCAAGTTTGAACAAGGTAAACTAGAATTTTTTTAAGTATAAATTAGCTTAAAATTATTACATTTAAACTAAAATAATTTAAAATATTTAAAAATAGAGCCAAATCACTCTTTTTCCAGTTTTATTATTACGAAACAATTCTGTTGTCTATATGACCTTGTAATCTTAATGCCAAACCTCTTGATCATATCAGAGAATTTTAATTTTTTAATTGTTTTAATTAACTTTTCGTATATTCTTTTTTATTTAAAAATATTTTGTAATATTAATTATAGTAGTGTGATACGAGGTGTGATCAAAAAGTATTGTGAATAATTTTATTACAGACGAAATAATAAGGTATCACAAATTTGACTTAATTCTTTTAAAGGTGTAATTCATAAGTACAATTACTATTCGAAGTTTTAACTAATAGTATATAAAAAAATTAAATCTGGCACCCCTATTCTTGACACAACTGTTTGTCAAACCACCCTGAAAATATTTATTACAATGATAAATAATCTATAAAGGGTATAAAAAATAATTAAACGTCAAAATTTTTGCTTTTATCCTTCTTTTAAATAGGATCGGTTTGGCACATTAATACTTGACCAAAATTCTGCCTAACCGCGATTATGAAAGTCGTTTGTTGCTTCTCGTTGAGCGCGAGTTTTTTTGTTTAACTCTATTAATTCTCGAATTTTTAAAGGAGATTTTTTAGAGATGCACCGGATTCTCCTTTTACCGGGTACCCGGCAACCGAATACCCGGTGCAAGCTTATGCCGGGTACCCGGATCGTGCTGAACAGCTTGTATTTCTTCACCATAATTTACCCCTTTTGAATTATGAATATTAATTCTTCTACTGATTCATGTTTAATTGAAATAAATGTCCGTTTTTGAAATAACTTTTTTAAAATTTTATCCTAGACCCAATTACCCGGCAGTGCCGGGTATCCGGCGACATTACCCGGTACTCGGTCGGGTACCGGATCCACACCCATCTCTAATATTTTTTATCATTCCTTATTATGTGACAGAGTAACAAAAATACTATTTTCTCTCTACCCTGAAGAAGAACGAAATGGTTTTATTTTTTCTTGAAAAGCTGTAACC
>JAHBCN010008336.1:27500-39445 GCA_019359885.1 Listronotus oregonensis
GCTCGAATGATGAGCCTGCCCCTTCCTCGTGTTTTGCCCGGTTGCCGGAAAAATGGTTTATTCAGTGTGCTTTTGCCTTAGTAAGGGTCTGGGTTGTCCTGTGGGGGCTATATTGGCTGGTACCAGTAGTTTTATCGCAAAGTAAGAAACTATTTATGAATTACTTTTCAGTACTTTGTAGCAACTCTCACTCATCGTTAGGCAGTATTGGCACGGTGCGCGATGAAAATGACATCTGACGGGTACTTGAAAGCTGTGGGAGAGGTGTAAGATTATAAAATTTATTTATTTTTCGTTAATAAATACATATATAAATCTGGACAGCACTGTAAATGACTGTTGGATAACATTACAAATGTCAAAATACTTTTTGGTTAAACATCCTAGGGAAAATCGGCGGAATTTTAGGAATGTTTATGCAATTTTGAGGTTATGTCAGTGGGGCGTCATAACTCCCAAAAAAAAAGCGGTCTCCGCAAAAAACAACCCAAATTTGGGCCCATGGGAAAAAACCCCCTGAAACTTACGAATCTATTGCTTTTTTTGACCTAAATTAACACTAATTTTATACTTTACTTATTTGAAGGCTTTATAGGCATTTTTTTAATTCACACTAACACAGACACTAAAGTCAGTTCTGCTGACACTCCTTGGTTATTTAGTCTATTAAAAAGATCCTTTTTTTTTAACTCGCAAATCATTAGAAAACTTCACAAAAAGATAGGAACAAACGGTACACGGTAAGAAACGAATAAGTTTTTCTTCTTGTTACGTCAAATTCGAAAGTTGTTCGGCTAAGCCTGAAACCCGAAAGTCGTTCGGCGAGGCGGGAAATTTAAATTTAACACCTTTTCTTTGCGTGCATAAATCCATTTTTTCTTGGTAAACTCGCATTATCATGCTGACTTGAATTAAAGACATCTAGCCGGTCTTATTTTTTGAAAAAATTAACAAGGTAATGTAATAAATATTTTTAAAAACAAATATTAAAAACGACTAAAATTGTAGCGAGTTAACCATGAAAAAGCATATTTTTTTTTACGCATTTTAGGTTAAAACTGCCTTTTTAATAATGTTCCACATCTTTTAGCAAAAATAAATTTTATTTTCGAATACAGCACTCTCGAAAATATAAAGTAAAACCAAATTTCTGGGTATGGTCACTACCTTGCCAATTTAGGGGCGAGTGTCGTTCGCTTATAAGGCATTCCAAGACTAACTTTCTTACTATACGAGGGCAAGGTGAAAAATTCTCGGCCGGATAACGAAAGTTTGATTTTCAATTAAAAGAAGATTTTATTTTGCTACATAATCTCTCTTGACTTAAACACACTTGGTCCAGCGTTTCCCCAATAGTAGTATTCCTTCCGGAAGTGAAAGTCTGGAAGGCTGTTAAAATATTCATTTACGGCCCTCTTAACTTCTTTATTAGGCGCGAAGCGCTTACCAGAAACAAGTTTCTGTAGGTGCGGAAGGAGATGGAAGTCTGAGGGTGCCAAATCAGGAGAAAGGGGGAATGGCTAAGCAAATCGTACCTCAAATTCCGCAGTTTTTTCATTGCCGACACACTTTTACACAAAACAAGTTAAAGCTTGGCATACAAACTAGTGACATGTGCGCGCAGGCAGGAAACATAAGGTTTGTTCCAACAAGAAATCCGGTATCGTTTCGAAATCGTTTTTGAACTGTTTTTTGGTGCGCTTAGACGCATGCGCGGCCTTAAAATAGTTTCGTGACGGTACGAAAAGTACAAACGTTGGATCGCTTTGCGGATCGTTTTTGGGACTGTCAAATAAAAAGTTTTTGAATTTTTTGTTTTAAAAATATAACCCTACTTTTCTACTTATTATTTTTGTGATCAAAGTTAGCAAATATCACTCATAATATCGTCACTCATCTTTAAAGATAATTAAATTTAATGATGTGCTTAGGAGGTGTAAAAGTTATTGTTTTTGAATAATTAAACAAGCGAGGAAATAGAAAATGCTAAAGCACGTTGCACGCTATTCGCTAAATAAAGTTAGGATTATGCAGAAAAATTAAATTAAGTTAAAATAAGTTAAAGTCACACAAGAAAAGATAAACATTATGAATCAAATGGTTTTAGTTATACACATAAATTAAAAATTAAGTTAAGTTAAAAAGATAAACAACTTTTAACTTTCTTAACTTATTTTAATTTTTTAACCTTATCATAAAATGAAATAAACGTTTCCTTTTTAAAATAATTAAACTCCCACACAATAACCTCATAAAATAGGCTTACAGAAACTCGTCTTTCCCATGCGTTATAAAAAAATGTAACAAAATTATATATTTTTTAGACAAATATTTATTTAAGAAGTTAACAAATTACCGGACAGCTGCCAGAGAGTGCACCAATAAAATAGAAATCACGAAAACCCTATAAACAGTGATTTGCCCTACGTATGCTAAATTTTATTGTTATTTTTAAACTGATTGGCATGTTTTCACACAAATGTCTTAAATTATATTAACTTAATTTTTGTTAACTTAACTTAACTTAACTTTTCTGCATAATCCTACCTTAACAGTAAACATATGAAGATGAAATATGAAACATAAAACAACTGTTAAAAATCAAAAATCCAGTGCCAAGATGCTCAATGCGCAAGTCAACCCAAACAGTTTTTAATTTGGGTCATGTATCGGAATTACCGTTCTGAAACCGTAACATAAACGATCCCAAGTTTTGTTGGTACACAAACAGGATCGGCCGTTAACCGTCACGTCTCTGTTGGAACGCACTTTAATCACTGCGCATAAAGCGTGATCGTTCAGGGAACGGTTTCGACGTGCTGGAAAAAAACCTATAAACTTCGCCAAGGAAGTTTAAAGGTGATGGAAGCCAAAACTGTAGTAAAAAAATTGTCCAGGCGTGCAGGGCAGCGGGAATCGGGGGTTGGCCCGCGGGTTTGCGCAATGAATAGTAGGTCAGAGCCGGACTTCCATAATTCTTTGTTACTATCTATAAAGTTGACATCATCAAATGTCAAATTCAAGCATACACTGTTTTTTTTTTTTGCACACAATTGTTGGTTTATTAAACGATACTACCATAGAATATTTAAAATTATTGTGTAATATTGGATTTTATATCATCTGATATAATATGGAAAGAATAGATGGCGCCACTCTACAGCCTTCTATTTAAATGGTCGATATTTTTGGGAGTTTTGTATTTTTACCAAAAATCTTTGTAAATAAATAGAAACACGTTTTTTTAAAAATAAACTTCAAATATTGTATGATAGTTTCATGTACTTATCACCAATTTTGTGATAAAAGAAGGGCAAGATAGTGTAAATAAGTTTAATCTAATCCTAAGATTGTGGTTAGTGAAAATTTTCATAACTGCTTTTTAGGCATATACTTTTCACTAATAACAAACATTCATGAGACAGAATAACAGTGGTTAAAAATGTTTAGTAACCTTTGGTACCTAGGTATCCATTGTAACAGTAACCGTTAAATATTATGTGTCTACAGTATGTCGAGCTTAAAAAGTTGATAATGTAAGTTTAAGAAACCAAAAATCTAATTTCCTTTTAAACAAAATACAGAAAAAGCAAAAAGGAACTTTAACATAAAATTGTACTTTCTTTTATTCAATTAGAGGGACCTGTATATATATAAAAATTTGCCTGTCTGCCCAGTAATTAATAATTTTGATCCTTTAAAAGAATGTACTAAATTATTAAATAAAATAAAAGTACCTAAATGTAAACCTTATTTCTTTTTAATAATCCACAGAAATACACAAACATTGTGGAAATCATCTAAAAGATAGTTAAGGTTGTCTTACTTTTCTCACTGCTATTTCCTATGAAATTTTCTTTTCTATAATTCATAATTGATATATTATTATTTATTGGTTACCTAACGTTACGTCTCATAAGAAGCACCTAATTTAAATATAAGAAATACTTACCTAAAGTAAAAAATGCCGGGTATGTTACCCTTAGATTTCAAGATAAAACCATCAACCTCTAGTCATTTTGTTACGATATTATAAGTAACAAACAATAAACACAAAATTATAGTCACAATTTAATAAACACTAATCACTAAAATAAGAAGGTTTTTATCAATCCAAAAACTTCTGCAACCAAAATATAATCACACAAAGCAAAACAATCGAAACTAATACGGCTCTCATAAAGTATAATGTGTTGCCTAACTACACACGTTTATCAGTGTTAAGTAACAACACTTAAGTATTTCGTGGAATTTCGTTTGCGCAAAATCGGCTGGGCAACTCTGACAGTTATTTTCATACTGGGCTGGACATTTTTGATTGAATGGGCCATAGCATTGGGCTTCCATACACCTTAAAACTTCCTTGACTTTCGCCGATTGGTATGCCATTTCTGGGTCACACCGAGAACTTTTTACCTTGCCCTCGTATCGTTGCTACGAAATCCTAAACTAATGCCTAATGTTTTTTTTTTGCTAAATATATACATTTTTAGTGCCCGGAGGGTGCGTAAGGCAATAGGTGGAGGATGGAGACAAGCTGGTATTATTGCTGCAGCTGGTATTGTAGCCTTAGACAAAATGATTGATAGACTGCAGGAAGATCACAAACATGCATATCAAATTGCTAGAGGTAAGGATAATAAGATAATAATGTTAAATTTACATAGTAACTGGCATAATGTTAGTCGCATTTGGAAAAATTATACAGTTCTTTCATTTCAAAACGAACCACCCTAAATATCTTAAAAAAAAACACTCACCAAAAAAAAAAAGCACGTCGATTTGATATACAGGGGAAGTTTAATTTCGTATTTGATAAAATATTATCGGTCACCTCCTAACCTCCAGTTAACCTCACTTTGATATGTCAAATGGCAACCCCCATAGTGTGACACATCATTGTAAGCGGCATGAAATTTGCTATCCAACAGTACTAAGGAACTTTAAATCGATCGACATAGAAGCGACTTAAAGTAAAAATGTGTGTTAATTAGTTTATCGTGTTCAAATAATTTATTTTATCAAATGCTCAAAATGTGCGCCGTTATTGGCGAGACAATAATAAAGTCTGTTTTGAAATTCTTCGCGAACGTTGGCGAAAGTTTGTCTGGTAATACCTCTGCATTCTAGTGTAATTCTACATTTAAGTTCTTGAATATTTGCAGGTGGCGTTTTGTACCTTTCTTTTAAATAACCCAGAGGAAAAAAGTCTAGAGGAGTTAAGTTTGGAGACCGTGCTGGCCATTCGATGGCACCTCGTCTGCCTATCCATGTGCCTGGAAACTATTCATTGAGCCACTCTCGTACTGCTAAAGCATAGTGGGGAGGGGCTTCATCTTCTGGAAATGCAAATTATTTTCACTGAGTTCCATAGCACCATTTTCAATCCACCTGATTTTCCAAAGATTGGACGATAGAAGGGTATATCGCATTTTCCAAAAGGTTCAGATACAGTTGCCCAGTTAAATTTTCTTCCAGAAAGAATGGCCCGATAATTTCATTTCCATAAATACCTGCCCAAACGTTGATCTTCTCTGGAAATTGAGTATGTCCTTCCTGAAATATGTGCGGATTTTCATTATCCCAATATCTGCAGATATGTCTATTAAGAATTCCATTTAAGAAGAAAGTTGATTCGTCAGAAAAGCAGATATTTTGATTAAATAGGGTCTTCGTCAATTCGCTGGCACATTGATTCGCAAAATTCTATTCTTCTATCATAATCGTCTTCGTTGAGTTCATGAAGAATTTGTATTTTGTATGGAAAAAACTTATTCTTTTTCAAAATTTTGTGCACGGAACCCGTAAAATATTGGTCAGCTTAGAAACTTTTGGAATAGACAACGTCCGGATCTTTGCGAACTGTCCTAGTACCTCAACCTGGCGTGCTTCGTCTAAAACCCTTTCATTAGTACTTTTCTTGTTGCATACAGATCCAGTTTCTTCAAACTTACGCACCAATTCCATTACATATTTATGCCCCACGTTTTTATTTTGATGCCTCTCATTGAATACTCTGGCGGTTCTACGCGCGCAAGATTCTTAATTTTAAACTAACGATGTCAAAATGACAATCCTAACAGTAATATTTAACTGGTTCCTAAACGTCTTAAAAACTTGTGCTATTGCAGTGTTTTGCTGTAGCAGGTAACACAAAAAATAATAATTGGAATGAATGCACACTAAAATAGTCTGCGAGGAATTTCAAAACAAGCTTGTCTCGCCAATAACGGCGCACATTTTGAGCATTTGATAAAATAAATTATTTGAACACGATAAACTAATTAACACACATTTTTACTTCTAAGTCGCTTCTACGTCCATCGATTTAAAGTTTCTTAGTACTGTTGGATAGCAAATTTCATGCCGCTTACAATGATTGTCACACTATGGGGGTTGCCATTTGACATATCAAAGTGAGGTTAACTGGAGGTTAGGAGGTGACCGATAAAATTTTATCAAATACGAAATTAAACTTCCCCCTGTATATCTAAATCGACGTGTTTCTTTGTTTTTTTGGTGAGTGTTTTTTTTTTAAGATATTTAGGGTGGTTCGTTTTGAAATGAAAGCACTGTATAATTTGGATATTAGAAAGCTTTTTGGTGTGATTAATTTCATAAGGTTTGGATTTAGTTTTTTTTTAAATTTAAATACTGGAAGAATACAATGTATGCGCGTATGTTGTCTAAGTATAAGCTCATTTTGGCCACTTAATTTTAGTTTTTCCGTCATGTAAGTAATTGGTTTTTAGAATACTGAATCTTATTGGCCCAATAATTTTAGGAAAAAATGGACGGTATTGAATTTGGCTAGTTCTATTCAGAATGTTTACTCACAAACGTAGTCGTCATAATAGCTCAAATATGCGACTGGCCAGTACATATGAAAGAAACTGTAGTACTGTGAAAAGGATATCTCTATTTAAGTACCTTAATGATTGATGATTAAACTTTAACAAAAAGTACAGGACAATAATAAAAACTTCATTTTTTAAATTTCCCTATTAGATGCTAAAAATAAAAATATAATAAATATTAATATCCATTTATTTATAATTTAGGACTAAACACTGAAGTTAGGATATAGTTAAAACTGTTTTTAGATCTTCGTGATAGCTTTTTCCAAATATGGCTCAATTTATTACTAACATTTTAACGGGTTAAAATTAATGGTTCCATTGGTTTAACAAAATGTGCTGCATGAAGCAAATATATAAACACTTTTAGATTTATTTAAAAAAGTAGAGGTATTCATATCCTTTCAAGGTGCCTGCTCACCCCCTGTGGGGTGCTAACCATCTAGATTCGTATTATGAACTTAGAAAAATATTTTTTTTCTGAATATTCTTATTAGGTGCATGACTTTGGCGCACCCTGTATAATGACTAGTAAACAACATAAATTAAAAAATAATTATATTTTAATTAATGTTTAACTTATGTCAAAATATAAGGTAAACAATTTAATTTGTTGATTGAGTTAATTTATTGATGCTTGATAATGATATTGATGATTGATTGAATGATTAATATTGATGATTTGATTGATTTTATTTATTGATGAGAACACAAATATTTTTTTTTCTGAATATTCCTATTAGGTGCATGACTTTGGCGTACCCTAAATCAGAAACTAGTAAACAACAAAAATAACAAAACCAATTATATTTTACTTAATGTATAACTTATGTCAAAATATAAGGTAAACAATATAATTTATTGATGATTGATTGATTGATTAATATTGGGGATTTGATTTATTGATGAGAACATCTAGATTCATACCGTGAACTTATAAAAAAAAATTCCGGATGTTTCTATTAGGTGCATGACTTTTATACAGGCGTACCCTATTTAAAAAAACTAGTAAACAACAAAAATTACAAAACTAATTATATTTTAATTAATGTATAACTTATGTCAAAATATAAGGTAAACAATACAATTTATTGATGGAGGAAACTTTAGATTAGATAATGCTTTATCTTCTTGGTTGGATTTTCTAATTTTTTTTTGCGTCTAGTCTGCCATTTTAAAACTACACGCTGCACGTAGTAAAAGATAATGCAATAATAATTCCAACTTTAACCACCGGGTAAAGCCCGAAATTTGTACAATTTCAATACAATTTTGAACCTTATCCATGTTTTCTGGGTATTGAGCAGTGTACCCGGGTAAACCTAAGTTTAACCATAATTCCAGCTTTACCCGTAACATATATGAAATATATTATTTCGTAATTTTAAGGTAGTTGTATCACGAGAGGCACTTTCTTAAGATTTTTTTGAAATTTATACCAGTTATTATATAAATAATTCTGCATCGATTGGTGCAGACTGAAATTTAAGAACAATACAGTTCGGGAGATATTTAATTGCAAAAATAGTGTTTTGAGGCCAACAGGAATAAAATGGCCAAAAACTCAACCCTTTTTGGAAAAAATTAAAAAAAAAATTTTCCGAAAAATGTGGTCAAGCCCAGTTTTAAAAAAAAAATATAAATTTGAAAAAAGTCCTTTGGGGATCCCTTTAAACCCTTAAAAAAAAATGCTTAAAGACTATGTCTTGCCAAAATCTAAAAAAACAAAATTTTTTTTTATTAAATCCAATTATTTTAAACCTGCAAAAGTTTTATAAGTAAAAGTCCCTTTTGCTTACAAAATTTCGGGAGATTAAGGCCGTTTGTTGGAATAACAAAAGTGTTGCACCTCATTTTTAGGCAGTTTTTTGTGGCTTATCAAGAGGAAGATTTTGAGCTAAAAATGTAAATAATAAAATAATAATCTTGATCATTTTTGCACCGAAAATTAGTTTTCATAAAAATCAAGATTTGGAAACAAATTTCCGGAAAATAAAAACCAAATCAAAAATCCACAAAGAGAAACAGGCAAATTCAAGACAAGCATTAAAAAAAAAGAGCTTAAACGGTTGAACTATATGAGCTGTAGGGTAATTAGGGTGGAGCAGTGACGCTTTGTCCCACTCACCGACTGTACTGTATGCTCTAGCGTAAACTTTTTAAGACGACTGTCGCGATACAACTACCTTAAGTGTTTTTTTATTTATTTATTTTTTAATACCTTTTTTTACTAAACTGGTAATATGTTAAAACAAGATTATAAAATACGGATGTTTACCTTTCTCGTGTCTTCACTTTTTTTTTAATACGAGGGAAAACATAAATATTTAGTTCTGATTGGAATGATCCTGTACTATTAGTCTTGAAGCACTCACATTTAAACTGGTTAAACAGACAAAAATGTATTAAAAAATATAGTTTAACAAATAATAGATTTTGCTTTTTGGGAAGCTAACAATCGGGTGGCATGCTTTTTTTAAACAAAGAAAGGTAAGTAATATAATATTTTTTAATTATATTCTGAAGCTGGGATAAATTAATGCTTTTAAATATACTAAGTAACATAGAAACCCGAACACCCAGTAAAAATGATTGATTTTCAATAACTTTTTGTTCACAAGTTTATCATTACAAAAACAACACATGATAAAATGTTTAACCTTATTACTTTCGCATTCCTTTTTTATTCGGATTTTTTTTTCAATATGTGATAGCTAATAAATGAAATATTAAAGATTATTATGATCAGGGTTATTAATGATCTTGTTAGTAAACGTTGTTTGCAAGTGTTAATAATGCCCAGAGTGAGAAGAAATGCAAATTATCGCCAATTAAACGAATAGTTGGATTAAGGGAGGCTGGACTTTCATACCGGGATGTTGGTGCTAGACTGTAAAGAAGTTTAGATACTGTGGTGAGATGTTGTCAGGCATGGCTTCAAGAAGGCCGAACACAAAGAGCCAGGAGCATAGGACGAGTTCGCAGAACAACACCTCTTCAAGACCGCCGCCTAAGATTGCTAGCTTTACGAGATCGTTTTTCCACAACCAAGGCAATTTTAAACCAGTGATTTACAGAACATGAAAGGCGAATTGGAATGCAAACAGTTTATCGTCGAATAAGAAGTTTTGCTCTTTTTTTATTCCGTCCTCACTGATCTTACCTTTAACTCGAGAGCATCGAAACAATCGTCTTCAGTGGAGTAGTAGTAGAAGTGGGACCTGGAATGGAACACAGTGTTCTTTAACAACGAATCCCAATTTTGTTTAGCCATGCACGATGGTCGGGCACGATTAAGAAGGCGACGTGAAGCACGCCGGGATCACCATTTTTTTGATGAATGGCATGTTTATCGTACTGTTGGGATTATGGTGTCATTGCTTACGGCTCTAGGTCTCCTTTAGTGTTCATTAGAGGCAGCATGACCGCTCATCGTTACATTGAAGAAATAGTGGAGCCACAGTTAATTTCAAATCTTAGGACTCTCCAAAATCCAACCTTCCAACAGGATAATGCTCGACCACATGTGACAAGAGTAATGTTGGACTACTTTGAACATGCCGAAATTAATTTGATGCAATGGCCACCACGGTCTCCCGATTTGTCCCCCATTGAACACGTGTGGGACATGATCGGTAGAAGACTAAACAAGTTATAACAGCCACGTCAAAGTTTGGTTGCACTTCGACACGAGGTTGAGGTGGCCTAGAACAAGATACCCCAGGAGGATATTGATCATTTAATTAGAAGTATGCATAGACGCATTAATGAATGTGTAAAACACCATGGCGCATCAACACATTATTAAACAAATCGAATAACTAGGCCAGTGATCGGTTTAAATTTCAATGGACTTAGCAATTGTTAAGTTACAACGGTTTAGAATGTTTACAAAACGTCATTGTGGTTATTCAATGATTTTAGTAGGCAACTGCAAAATCTGACGTTTTGTTAAACATTCTAAACGTGTTAACTTTAAATAGTAATCCTGTTAATTAACAACGCGATTCCTCGGCCGTTAATCTATCTTTAAGAAATTGGATTGAAATTTTAATCATTTGCTTACTAAGACCATCCTAATATTTGTGTATAATTCTATTGAAATTATTTTTACTGATTGTTTGGGTGTCTATGTCACTTAGTATAAAAATTAATAAGTAAATTAGAATAATTGCCACTTATTTTTTAATTCAATTTTTGATTTAGCCATCTACGCAATGCATTCGAACAACTTCAAAGTCGACCTGAACAACGTCCATACGAACATGGTCGTTATGTACATCAACAAATCCAAAGTCCAAATCAAGGATCTACAGCGTAGATTACAGACAGTGTTAAAGACAGATAGTGTCAAGTGCAGTGTCAGATGTATGTCTCTAAATCACGACTGTGTTAGGTTCACCTTGTACTGGGAAATTACCGATGAAGACGTCAGAATGGCCTGCGAGAAAATACAGTTCGTCATTAGAGAGTATGATGATATTTTCAAGAGCTCTACAAAAGTTGTTTCATACGAAAATAATTCGATTATTGAAAATGAAGTTATTTATTAGAGAGATAAAGGTATTTTTTAAGGAAGTACAAAGGACTGGGTACCGTAGATACTCACTTAGTTAATGGAAAGCACATTAGATAATATTTTCTAGAAGGTCTTAAGACACTGCTTTTTTACACTAATATCTCAGACTTCCATTTTGTTAAGAGTTTCGTTTAGTATGTATCTTCAACCGTTTTCAAGTGATAAATAAACACTAAAAGCAACGACTTGCATACTGTTTAGTCTAGGAGAAACCGGCGCATGAGTACTGAAAATTATTTCACCTATTTCTTTTTTATACGATCCTCTTTAAATTGCCCTACTAATGATATAAATGCATGTTGCCATGTGGCAACCTGGTGCCATATTGTTTAAACCGACATTGTTTAAACAATTGCAAATAATCGATATTTTTCAACCGGCAATTTATTTTTATTCTTTATTGAAAGAAAATAAAAAAGGTCCTACAACTTTTTACGATAAAATTAACATTTTTGGAGATAGTAATCTTAAAAGGTTTTAAAAATTCAAATTTGGGTACTTTTGACCAG
>JAHBCN010008336.1:39462-54991 GCA_019359885.1 Listronotus oregonensis
TTTTTCAATTTTTTTGATGGTTAGATAAATTAAAATATTGTTAGTTAGATTCTATTTTTTGAACCCGACTTTATTTAAGGGTCGTGGCACCTTTTTATTCAGATTATCCTTACATTATACAGGGAGTTTTTTTAATATTGCGGAAAATTTTACAGACTTCTTGGATAAAAAGAAAAAAAAAAAAATGTAGATGACAGACGCATGAAATTTGGAATAGATGTAAATGTTTTCTAAGGCTTTCTTACAACAATATTTGTAATCTGTTCCCGTGAAAGGGTTAAAATTGGGAACCCAATGGTTTCTCCATTGCACCCTTTTCTGGGTTGAAAATTTGTTTAAGAAATGGTTTGTAAGGTCCATTATTTAAAACAAGTACGTCTGCAATACTCAGTCATATTACAAATAGACGGTATAATACTTTACTTTAAACTGATATCAACAATAGCAATGGTGTTGAAAATGGCCCCCTTCAACATAAAGACAACTGTCTATCCTTAAAAACTTTGGAAAACATAAATATCTATTAAATGTCATGAGTCTATTTTTATCCACATTTATAAAAAAAAAAATATATATATATATATATATATATATATATATATATATATATATATATATATATATATATATATATATATATATATATATATATATATATATATTATATATATATATATATATATATATATATATATATATATATATATATATATATATATATATATATATATATAATAATATTATATATATATATATATATATTTTTTAAAAATTCCTTTAACCATCGGTTTATAATTCTACAAAAAAAAAATAAATTAAAAAAAAAACGTTTTGCACCATTGAATGAAAAAATGAATAAAAATAAATAGGGGATTAAAAAACAAACAAAAACTTAAAGAAAACGTAATACACGGGGTAGTTTTTCGTTAAGGTGTCCAAAGTGTCAAACTCTTTTTAAAAAGCACTTTTTTTCTTACTTTAAATATGAGCCCGTATATTTTTAGGTCATTAGATGCAAAATTAAAAAAAAAACATTTTTTTAATTTTTAACCCTATCGAAATTCCCAACCCATTGTTATTGTTAAAAAACCCTTTTAGCATCTTTTCGATAGTAAATACTGGATAAAAATGGTAGGTCGCTACGAAAAACAATTTATTGACATTAGAGTTTCCTAATAACGTTAATTATTACCTAGAAATAGGTAAAAGTTACATAAATGTTAGCCAAAAGGTATTAAAAATCTAAAATTAGGTATATTTAACATTTAAAGGTTTTTCTTAAATTAATTTAATTTAATTAATAAATAATAATAATTTACTCAAATTTTTATAATACGTCAAAATTGGATTCTGTAAGTTAAATAAACTCCAATGAAATAAATTGTTTTTTATAGCCACCCATCATTTTTATTCAATGGTATTACTATTAAAATAGATGCCAAAATGAGTTTTCAACGAATAAGTTTTAATGTGTTAGAAATTTCGATAGGGTTATAATTAGAAAAATGTTTGTTTTTTAATTCTTTACCTCGACCTAAAAATATACAGGGGTTCATATTTAAAATAAGAAAAATAAAGTGCTTATAAATTTGAAAAGTTTGACACTAAATTTTGGACACCCTGTACAGTTCAAATTAACCAAACATGACCTAAGCGACTGATATTACGTTATTTAATAAGTTCCTTGTTTAATTCCATTAATCAAGCACTATTGGTATTTTTATTCATTTTTAAATTCAATGGTGCACAACAGTTTTTTTTTCTATTTTATTTTTTTTTTCTCTTAAATTACTATACCGATGTTGACAAAATTTTAGAGGAATATAAGTGACCATAAGAGGAACCTTAATATACAAAAAAATACAGAGCATTCTATTTAAAAAAATGCACCATCGTGACGTCACACTTTTTTGTGACACCCTGTATAACCAAAATTCTTTTCCTGAAATGCACCGTGGGTCAAAGGTAATGTCTGCAAAATATGAAAATTTTACAGTGAATAATAAATCAGCTACATAAGACGGGAGGTGAGCTGCAGGACCCTGATATATATATATATATATATATATATATATATATATATATATATATATATATATATATATATATATATATATATATATATATATATATATATATATATATATGTATATATTACCACTCTATAGTAAAAAAGTTAAGAAGATTAGGACATACGTTTATAGGACCTTTTTTGCATTTTCATCTAAGGAGTACATTTGCTAAATTTTTGCAATTTCAAAGAAGCACCCGGGATATTTTTTTCTCCTAATATTTTTTTGTTGTATTTCTTTAGGTGGTACCGCTCAAATAGCTGGAGTTCACACGGCTGTGATCAAAAATAGCGACGATGGTACGTTTAGCATCGATGACCTCCGTAAGAAAATCAGGAAGAATCCCGATTTTCATGAGCCTATTTCTTCGCTCATTATTGTGGAGAATACCCATAATCTTTGTGGTGGAAAGGTATGGAATAAAGTTTTGTAGAATTTCCAAGTAATTACCGGAAGTTTCCAAAAGAACGATCGCGGATACAAAAAAATCAGCCAGAGGCGAATTACACACATTTAAAATACCAAAAAGTAAGAAAATAGTTTTAGGTATTTTCTTACTTTTTGGTATTTTGAAGCCAATGGCTTATTTAGCAAGTTCCAATATTACATTTTAAATGAGATCGGATCAAGATTTTCAATACTTTGATTTGTCTCATTTCCATTTGTTTTTTTAAACATAGAATACTAGAGCAACAAGCTGTTTTCTATGATTTTTTTTTGTTAATTGATGGGGATATTGTTGTTGTTGAGTCAGTCGGTCAGCAGTAGTGTTATAAATTTCCGGAAGTATCGGAAATTTTGGAAATATTGGACAAAAATAAGAAGCTTTTTAAACCATTAAAACAACGGTTTGGATATATTTCTTATATTTTTGTGTAGTGCAAATTTCATTTCATACTAAATAATTTCCTAGAAAGTAAGTACATTATTACGATTACAAATAATAAAAGTCTTGAACTCGATAATTCACCGATTATTGCTTGTTGGCTATTGCTTGCTTTAGAAGAAGTTGAATTGTACTCCCACGAAGAAGGCTTTGAAGATATGCCTCTTAATCAAGTTGCTCAAGTTGTGTCTCATGGTCGTGTGTAATTACTCTTTTAGAAATTTCACTGAATATTTGTATTTTTAATATTTTAGCTGTTATTTATTTTTTATTAATGTATTTCCGTTTAACTTTTTTAATAACTATTTCACTGTAGTGTTTTACACTGGCAAAATGTCGTAGCAATGACCTGTTTTCTACTGGCAAAACTCCTACCTGCACTTACCTGGACAAAACCAACATGATGAGTTTTCAGCGACAAAATTTCTTAGGTTAAAGAAAAATACTATTGTCAGTCTCATCAGTTTGACAATAAACACTGTGTTTGTAGCTAAACTTTGTCTTGTCGAATACCATTCGAGAAAAAAATTTCCATTTAAAATATTTCTCTTGTTTTATTCAACTTTGTTGCTTTTATGGCAATTTCGTCCATGACATTCTTTACAAAACCACCCGCGTAAATATCATTCACGAAATAATTTTTTAAAAATAGTGAAAATCAAAATTTTGACTTAAATCTGCTGGTGATATAAATGAATGTATAGAGAAATTTTAAATAAATCGGTTAAGTAAAACTTGAGATATTATGCACGCCAGCTTAAAAAAAGTAGTTTCGGGGAAAACGCCTATTGTTCGATATATTCTAAGAGAATCAGTTTAGTCGCCGCGTCATCAAAATCGCTGTAACTTGATAAATAATTAAAATTTTTAAAAATTCTTTTAAGGACCTATTTTTGAATATCTAAACTGAAAATATAATAAAAAATGGAGTTTTTCAAATTTTTAGACCAGGCTATCCCCCCCACCTTAAGTTTGTTTCATTTGCAAAATTGTCTTACCAAATACCATTCGTACTCATATTTTCGGCTGATTTTGAATACTTGCTTTTAACAATTTCACTCGTTTCTATAAATCAATATCCGGCCAAATCTGAGCACTTATGGTATAACCTATAATAATCTTTCATTAAATTTTTGGTTTTTTGAATTTTGAGTTTTTTTTTAATTTTCAATATTTCCACATATTTAGAATGTTTCTGGATATATTTCCGGAAACGTTTCGCAAATATATATTTCGGGAAATTTTCCATCACTAGTCAGTAGTAAAATGGGCGATTTTCAAAATCAAATATCTCAGAAACCACTTGATATAATTTTCTCAATTTTTTCACGTAACCCGATTACATTTGACCGATTTAGTTTAAAGCTCCATCTAAAAATCTGAAGCGAACGAATTTGCTCAAAACGATCTTAAAATTAAATAAAGAAACGCGTATAGATTTTTTCTTTTTGCTCTGAGTAAAATAAACAAACAATTTTCAGCAAACAGCGCAAACAAATGTAATATTGGAACTTAGCCTCTCATTCAAGATGTAGTATTGGAACTTAGTCACTGTACATTATTTATTTCACAGGTTCTTCCTCTAGAATGGTTAGAAAAAGTTCACAATGTCGCTCAAGAACACAATCTTCCAGTTCACATGGATGGGGCTCGAATGATGAACGCTGCCGTCTACCTCAAGGTGCCCCCTAGCCGGATTGCGAAAGATGTTGACTCAGTGTGCTTTTGCCTTAGTAAGGGTCTGGGTTGTCCTGTAGGGGCTATATTAGCTGGTACCAGTAGCTTTATCGCAAAGTAAGAAACGATTTATGAATAACTTTTTAATACTTTGTAGCAACTCTCACTCGTCGTCAGTCAGTATATCTTTCCTAGGGCTGTGCTGATACCACATTTCAGATATCGATACCAATACTTTCGATACCTTTAACTCTGATACCGATAATGATTCTGAAATTCAGATAAAAACTTGTTTTTTTTTAATAACGTCTTTATTTATATTTACACTCAAAATAGTCAAAATTAAAACTGCATAAAAAAAATTATGAATACATGAGTTGCAACATTCGGACGTAAAAGTTGTGTGACGAAGTTTTCAATTTTGAATTTTTACCTGTTCTCATTGGAATATAGAACAAAAGATTTTTTTTTAAAAAGTTTCATCCCTTAATATCCAATATAAAAAATATGGCAATATTTTGATTTTTTTGTATTCTTTGTATAAAATATTCTCAGAGACTAACATGGACGATATCGAAGGTAGTAAAATTTGGATATTACAGTCATTTTTCCGCGAAAAAGGGGCTATATTGGGACGCCACTGAAGCCTAAAGGATTTGTCGGCCAGAAAATTTTACAAAGGCAAAATGTAGCAAATGCGCAAGTATTTTCCTAAATGGTCTTCGATTAAAATTCGAACTAGAAGTGGAAGAAAATCGAAAAAAGCCACGACTGTTGTACGACCGATTTTTTCTGCAACATTGTTTAATACTCTAGCTAATAATGCACATGAACGAGATTGATACCAGTGTACGAGCAAAATTTATTTCCTGATATAACCGATTTATATGAAAATAATGCGCATTATCATGCCGATTGTTATAAGAAACACGTAAAATGTCTTCAAAATTTTTGAAAAAGCTTGTGTTATTTCTGAAAATAATTTCTATGAAAAAACAATTCGAAATGTTGCAAAAAAAGCGTATTTTTTTCTGGCATTTTATCCTAAAATTGCCTTTTTAATAATGTTCCACAACTTGTAGCAAAAAATAAACTTCATATTCGAAGACAGCACCTTTAAAAACAAAAAGTAAAATCAAAGACAGTATAACTAAATATTTCTATTCACCAGGGTATGGTCACTACCTTGCCATTTTAGGGGTGTGTGCCTCTCGCTTATGGCCACTTCAAGACCAGCTTTCATAATATACGAGGGCAAGGTAAAACGTTCTCGGCCGGACAATTAAAGATTGATTATCAGTTAAAAAAATATATATTTTAACTGAATCTCTTTGACTTCAACACACTTGGTTCAGCGTTTCTCCAATAGCACTATTCCTTCCAGGAAGTATAAGTCTGGAAGGCCGTTAAAATAATCATCTACGGCCCTCCCAACTTCTTCATTAGACGCGAAGCACTTGCCAGAAGCAAATTTCTTCGGGTGTGGCAAGGGATGGAAGTCTGAGGGTACCAAATCAGGAGAATAGGGGGGATGGCCGAACAAATCGTACGTTAAATTCCGCAGTTTTCCCATTGCCGACACACTTTTGTGAGCAGGTGCGTTGTCCTGGTGAAAGATGATTTTTTTTTTTCTTCAAGCCAGGCCTCTTCTGACTTCCAGCTGGTTTTAGAAGTTTAGAGTAATATTTGCCTGTAATTGCTCTGCCTTTTTTAAGGTACAGGATCCCTGTGGCATCCCAAAACACACTGGCCATGACCTTTCCGGCAGTTGCGATCGACTTCGTTTTCTTTGGCGCTGAACCACCGGCTTCCATCCACTGCTTCGACTGCTGTTTCGTTTCTGGCGTGTAGTAGTGGACCCATGTCTCATCCATGGTGACAAATCGCCGCACAAAATCGATCGGATCTCTCTTGAACCAGACCAAACATTGCTTCGAATGTCGTTTGTGCATTTGCTTTTGATCCGCATTCAGCAAATGCGCCACCCACCTTGCGCAGAGCTTTCGCATCCATTATTCTTTGTGCAAGATGTTTTGCACCCTTTCTTCTGATATGCCCACGGCCTCAACTATTTCGCTTAGCTTTACTCGCCTATCGTCCAACACAATATTGTGCATCTGTTCGATAGTTTACGGTGTGGTTGCAGTTTTTGGCCGTCCTTCACGTGGGTCATCTTCGAGCGGCCTGCGACCACGTTTAAATTCAGCTGCCCATTTTTTAACGGTTAAAATTAAAGTAGCAGAGTTCTTGTAAAATTTTATCAACTTCGGATGAATTTTCTCAGGGATTAATTCATCCAAAGCGAAGAATGTTATGACCTTACAATACACGCGCAAGACGTGTACTGCAAAGACTCGTTTACACAAACCACTTGAGCTTACAAACCAGAAAAATGTGCGCGCAGGCAGGAAACGTAAACTCTCGCCGATTCGAATGCCATCTCTGGGTCAGGCCGAGCACTATTCACCTTACCCTCGTATCGTTGCTACGAAATCCTAAACTAATTAGACCTGCCTTTGGCTAAGATTTTTTGGCTAAATATATGCATTTTTAGTGCCCGGAGAGTACGTAAGGCAATAGGTGGAGGATGGAGACAAGCTGGTATTATTGCTGCAGCTGGTATTGTAGCCTTAGACGAAATGATTGATAGGTTGCAGGAAGATCACAAACATGCCTATCAAATTGCTAGAGGTAAGGATAATGTTAAATTTACACAGTAACTGGCATAATGTTGCTCGCATTTGGAAAAAAATATAATTTAGATAATAGAAAGCTATTTGGGGTGATTAGTTCTATAAGGTTTGGTTATATCTTATATATTTTTTTTTTAAATTTTAAATACTGGAAGAAATACAATGTATGCGCGTATGTTGTCTAAGTATAGGATCATTTTGACCACTTAATTATAGTTTTTCCGTCTTGTAAATAATGTGAAAATCGGTTTTTACTCACAAACGTAGGCGTTATAATGACCTAAATATGCGACTGAACAGTTTATGCTAAAGAAACTGTAGTACTGCGGGAAAGATCTCTCTATTTAAGTACCTTAGTGTCGATAATTAAACTTTAAAAAAGTACCGGACAATAATAAAAACTTAAATATTTATAATTTGCCTATTAAATGCTTAAAATAAAAATTATAAAATATATTAATATTCATTTGAACACTAAAGCTAGGATATAGTTAAAACTGTGTTCAAGATCTCCATGATATCTTTTTCCAAATATGGTTTCCTTTATGCCATTTACTGGATATTAATTTGTGGTGTACACGGTTATTAAATATAACTAACATTTTAACAGATTTAAATTTACTGTTCCATGCATTGGTTTAACAAAATGTGTCGCATGAAGGAAATATATAAACACTTTCAGGTTAATTTAAATAAAAAAAGGAGACATAGAACATCTAGATTCATGCCGTGAAAATAATTTGTTTTTCTGGATACTCCTATTAGGTGCATGACTTTGGCGTACCCTGTATTAGAAAGTGGTTAACAACAAAAATAACAAAACTTATTATTTAGTTTGTTTTATTTGGGCTGGACAGGGTCAGCCCGCATACCCCAGGACCCGGACCGAGAGGGTCCATTTTCCAAAAAGTAAAAAGGCGAGTAACCCAAATAAAACAAACTAAAACATGGATCAGCCACAAAACTATAGAACATATTTAAAACTTATTATGCTTTATTTAATATATAACATATGTCAGCAATATTATTTATTGATTGGTTTGATTTATTGATAATTGATTAATATTGATGCTTGATAATGATATTGATGATTGATTGAGATGAGAACATCTAGGTTCATACCATGAACTTAGAAAAGAAAATTCTGGATATACCTATTAGGTGCATGTCTTTGGCGTACCCTGTATAAGAAACTAATTAACAACATACGTATATTTTGCATAAAAATAGTCTTTATTATTTTTTTTTATCTTTACTAACAACCAAGAACAAAGGAGCACATAAATTCTCAAAATTTAAAAAACTTCTCGCATCTTCAAGATGGATGAAGTTAGTCGCGATCTTTTTTTACCTCAAACTCGAGAATGTGCCATCAGATTTGCTTTATCCATTGTAATTTCCCAACACTATGAAAATCCATCGAAAAGCCGCCACAATGTACAGTAAATAAACGAACAGAAATGAAATTAAAAGTAAGTATTCTGTGAATTAGGGGCCTACGATTTATTTTTAATCAAAATAAAAGTGATGGCGCAGTTTTTTGCGAACCAACTTTTTCGTGTCAACAATTTTATTTTTGTAAGTTAATTTATTGTATATATAAAAATTGCTATTTCGTAATTTTAAGGTAGTTGTATCACGAGAGGAACTTTCTTAGGATTTTTTTGAAATTTATACCGATTATTATATAAGTAATTCTGCATCGATTGGTGCCGAATAAAATTTAATAACAAAACAGTTTCGGGGATATTTAATTGTAAAGATGGTGTTTTTGATGCTCTTATACATTGTACTATACGGAATGATAAAAATTTTACTTGCATATATAATTTTCACTCTCAAACTTACCTTATGATGTTTATAAAAAACTAAACTAATAATAAACAACAACTAAGGTTTTTTTAATTAATCTCATTGATTGTTACAATGAAGTTTTTGAAATATTAATTAATAAATAATGACAAATTAATCTCATTGAACTCGTGGAAAAAACACACTAAAAACAATCTGGCAACTACGCAAGTGTTTAACCCGGAATGAAGTTTACAGCGCGCATGAGTCAGAATTTACTGATTGTTTTTGAAAAACATAGTTGCCAGATTTTACAAACGAGTAAATAGTCTTACGGGATTGGCTGGAAATAGTACAGTCAGAGCAAAAATTTGTGGTCTTAGGAGTAGCGACGCAGTGGGACTGACTTATAAAACGTGCAGAAAAAATTTGATTCAATAAAAATTGTTTAAAATCATAGCTGAATAGAAAAATTTTGCCACTTAGGCAAAAACTCTGAAAATATTTACCCATATTCCTGATTAACTTTTGCAAAAAATCTTGTTCTGTAAAAGCGTTTTCGACCGAAAAGGTATTAATAAATAAATAATTAACGAATATTTTACCGAATGGGTGGCCAAAACACCTAGAATAAAGGCCAAACCAACCCAGATAAAAAAACGAAAAATGTGTCAGCGTTGAAAAAAATATAGATTAAAAAGTCTTTGGGATCTTTACCTTAATAAATGCTAAAAGACCATGTGTGCCAAAACCTAGGAAAAACAATTTTTATTAAATAAAAATTTCGAGAGATTAAGGCCGTTTGTGGGAATAACAAAAATGTTGCACCTTATTTTTAGGCAGCTTTTTGTGGCTTATCAAGATGAAGATTTTGAGCAAAAAATGTAAATAATAAAATAATAGTCTTGATCATTTTTGCGCCAAAAATTCGTTTCTTTTTTTCATAAAAATCAAGATTTGAAGCAAATTTCCTGAAAATAAAAACCAAATCAAAACTTCACAAAGAGAAATAGGCAAATTCAAGACAAGCATTAAAAAAAAGAGCTTTTAAACGGTTGAACTATATGAGCTGCCAAATAATTTGGGTGGCACAGTGTACAGTGACTGTATACAGGACAGTGGTGACAATAGGGCATAGGCTCCGCCCACCCGCCATGTTGCGACTAAATTCAAATATTTTTATCGCATCTTCATATGAATTGTTATATTAAAATTTAAAAAAAAACATGTTTTTTTGAAAATATTATATAAAATAAATTTTAAGTAATGTGTTTATTATTTGAAATTATTTATAAATTAGTTTTAAAATGTATGGGCATTGAATAGATACCTAAAAAATCAATTTAGTATGGTTAGCTAGGTGTATAAACTTGCGTTCAGCACAGAAAATAAAAGGCAAAATTGGTTTTAAATTTTATTGCTTTTATAAATTCTTACATTATACACATATAGAAAAAACATTAAGTTTTATAAGTATAACAATTAAGTGGGTTTTAGATGCCAAGAGGTATAAGTAACTTATTAAAAAAAATATGAAATAAGTGCAAAACATGAAGCTTAATAATTGGAAAAAAAACTTCTTGACAAAAAGGTTCAAATGAGTGTCCTTAAAAATGCTTTATTGAGAACATACACTTTGCCAAAAAGTTTTTTTTTTATAATAATAACTTTCATATACTTACATCTAATCCAGTCAATTTTTATTTTTATAATAAATGTCCGGCAACAGATTTACTGGCTAGTTTTTTTGTTGCTAACTTATTTTTTTTTTGAACTTATTTTTAATCTAAAAGTTACAAATCTTTTCATTATTTTATTTTTAAGTCTATGACAGTTTGGCAAATCTATATTTATATGTTTTAACATTTGTTGTAAAAAAAATTCTTTTAAATTAACATTTTGGGACGATACAATACTATAATATTTCCTAAAAATACTTTCCATATCTAAAAACAAACAAAATACAATTTCATTACAAAAAATAATGAATGTTCTGAAAATATTTTTAGTAAACTAAATTTTGTAAATTTTTTGTGGATGGAGTTTTTAACCCTGCATTAATGCAAGATTTGCAAGTTTTGGTTGTTTTTATAATACTTTGTAGTATATATCCACAAACATTATACAAGGAATTTAATTCACTAGCACTAAGATTAAATTGCGGTTCACTGATATTAGGGGGAAGGACAACATCATCATATGTATGGCTTTGGACTTGAATTGAATCTAAAAAGCCAGATAAAAATTCACGATCATCCTCTTCATAGCTACTGGTTGAGGTACTTTTCAAATACTGTGAGATACAAATTATTTTTAAATTATTTTTCACCTGTACAGCATTTGGAACTATTTGTTTGTTTCTAAGAACACAAAATAAATTTTCTAAACAGTCTTGGGAAAATCTGCTAGTCAAAACAAATTTGTAATTTTTTGACTCCAATAAATAATTTTGCAAATGTAGCATTGACTGCGTTGAAATTAATACGCCAGTTTGTGATGGCTTCCATATTTTTTTGTGACCAACTTGAATATTAAGGAAAAGGTCCATAAAATCTTTTAAAAATTGTATGGACTTCTCATACATATTAATATTAAATTTGCTTAAGGCACATGATGGGTGCCTTGATGTCATTAAATAAAACCACTTTTCTACTTGATCCAAAAACCAAGCTGTTGTCAAGTACTCAGGTTTTTTTATTTCTTCTGCAAGAAACTTCAACGCACTACTTACAGTATGGCTCACAACATTTGCAGATGTTGACACCTTCATTTTTGAAAAATGTGTTGGAAATAAGTCTTCCTCCGACAGTTTTGGTGCCAATTTAAAAGTATGTGTCTCTTGATGAGCCACAATTTCTGCTATATGGTGATATAAAACTTTACTGCTGGATAGCTTATATTTTGTCACAATATTTTCTGGTAATTCAATTATCTTATTGTTCATCAGCATTGCTTTAATATTTTTAAATAAATGTGGAATGTCTGCAAAAATATATAGATATTTATCAGGATGAAGGGGATGAGGTATTTTACAATTAATTGGTGAATATCTCCCAGCCGAAATATTCCAAGTTCGTCACAAAGCCTGATTGCAGGCACCCATGTCTGATGTTATACTTAAAATATTTAAATTTAAATCTTCTGCTTTTTGAAGAATTTTAATGATAATGTCTTTAAAAACTCCACCATTTACTGAATCGCTAGTAAAAAAATAAGCTACCACTTGCTTCCATCGGGTTGATATGCCTGCTAACATAAACACAAGGACATGTGTTGCCATCCCAGTATGTTCTGGAAGAGTAATCTCACCAAAATATTTATTTAATGAGCAGTCAAATATTTTTCCTGGAGTAATAGCCATCTCATCTAAAACCAAAGCACAGTCCCTCTCGTGTGGCTCAAAATTTTTGAACTTTTATTTCTAAAAATTTAAAAACTTCATTTAAAATTCCAGAATCAAACTTTTAAATTTTCAAGTCTCCTTTGTAAAGTCCTAATGGAGGGCAATGAAAGCCCTGATTTAATAATTCTTTATATCCATTATTGCCACAACTAAATTTTAATTTTAAAGATTTTGTTATGGTTTCATTAGACCACTTCATAAGCTTGGTGGACTTTTTGTTATATATCTTTTCCAGTGCTGTTAATTGATCCTTGTTAAATAAGCCAGTTAAAAATTTGTTGGGTTCTGTATGCTTTTTTTTTGTGCTTCTTAACATATTTTTATATCTTCTTGCCCTCGCTCTTTCTTTAAAAAAAAGTTTTTCATAAATTTCCATCTTTTTGTTTACATTTTGCACATCTTTTAGTGATGAAGTAGAAATCTCGGGAAAAATATTTGATGTATACTTCGCTTGACGAAGAATGTGCGGTAGGGGATTGACTATTTTGTTCTTGTATGCGCACTCGGTAGAAGGCTGCGTTGAGGTAGCAGAGTCAAAAATGTTAATTTGCTGACTACTCATTTCAATTGGCTTGTTCATTTCACCTAAAAAGTAAAAAATGACTCTCTTATTTTATTGATAATTAAAATTATTAAAATTTATTTACAAGACAAAGACGATAACTATATTAGTTAAAATTGAGGTTAGTTTTTATTAAGTAAATAAATAGAGTAATTTGATAAATTTAAGTTATAATATATTAAACTTACCGATAAGAGATTGTTTAACTTTCTTTGGAGATAACTCTTTTCTTTCAAATGGAAGTTTTCTTGGAGTTTTTGGAGGAGCAAATGAAAAAATTGTTGGAAATGCATTTACTTTCAATTTACGGCTACCATCCTCGCGGGTTTTTTCCCACATTTCGGGGGCAAAATGAACCTAAAAATTATTAAAGCCCTTAAAATATAAACTATATTTTAGACAAGTAAAATAACTAACCTCACATAAATATGAATGATCTGTAGGTGTCCAGTCCTTTCTCTTGGTCTTAGTTAACCATAGTTTTCTTCTTTCGGGATCTCTTGGAAACCGTTTCATTAAAAACCCCTTTTTAGTAGAATTACTACAATTAACTGCAGAACAACCCGGCATTTTGTTTTTCAAAGATACTAACTAATAGTTTTTAAAATTACAGCTATTGTACGTCTTCAACTACAAATACTAACTACATAAACACTGTTTAATGTCCAGCACCAGAAATCACTTAAAACTGCGTTACATTCGCCAAATTTAATGCTTTTACACAAAAATATTTAACAAATACACAAAAGCAAATGATAAATTTAGACTAAATTAGTCGCAACATGGCGGATAAATACCACGTGATCTCGATAGCCAATAAAAATAAGACCTCCATTGTCGCCACTGTCTCTGTATACAGTCACTGTATTCTGTACGTGCTATTAGCGCCATCTGTTAGCGATAGAAGGTACTACCTATTTCCGCTTGTGTCCACCAGATGTCGTGTCACGTTACTCCTCATGGCTCGTACTCTACGACTAATCTAGAAATTACAGATAATGACAGGAAAATTAATAATATGCAGTGTTGCCGTTTTGCGGACTTTAGTCCGATTTGCAGCCTTTTTTAAACGTTGTGTACTTTTTCTGACTTTTTTTTTTCATCAGTGGACTATTTCATTTCTTACCACCGGCAACAATGATATTAATGATAATATGGTTTTGGCCCTCGGAACTTACTGGAGTAATCAGTATGGCCCTAAGGCTGGAAAGTTTGGAGACCCCTGATCTAGAGTAAACTTTTCATTACGACTGTGGCGATACGACTACCTTAAATGTTTTTTTTTTTTTTTTTTATAACCTTTCTTTTACTGAACGAAAAATATGTTGAAACTAGATTATAACATACGGATGTTTACCTTTCTAGTGTCTTTACTTTTTTAAAAATATGAGGGAAAACATAAACGTTCAGTTCTCATTGGATGACCCTGTACTATAAGTCTTAAAGCACTCACATTTAAACTGGTTAAAAAGACAAAAATTTATTAAAAAATATAGTTTAACAAATAATAGATTTTGCTTTTTGGAAATCTAACAATCAGGTGGCATGCTTTTTTTTAAACAAAAAAAGGTAAGTGAAGTAATATTTTTTAAATTATATTTTGATGCTGGGATAAATTAATGCTTTTAAATATGCTAAGTGACATAGAAACCCGAACACCCAGTAAAAATGATTTGTTTTCAATAACTTTTTGTTTACAAGTTTATCATTGCAAAAACAACGCATGATAAAATTTTTAACCTTATCACTTTCGCATTCTTATTTTATCCGGATTTTTTTTCAATATGTGATAGCTGATAAATGAAATATTAAAGATTAGTATGATCAGGATTGTCAATGATCGTGTTAGTAAACTTTGTTTGCAAGTGTTAATAATGCCCAGAGTTAGAAGAAATGAAAATTATCGACAATTAAGCAAGTTTAAACGGGGACGAATAGTTGGATTAAGGAGGCTGGACTTTCATACCGAAATATTGGTGCTAGACTGCAAAGAAGTTCAGATACTGTGGTGAGACGTTGTCAGGCATGGCTTCAAGAAAGCCGAACACCAAGAGTCAGGGGCACAGGACGAGTTTGCAGAACAACACCTCTTCAAGACCGCTGTTTAAGATTGCTAGCTTTACGAGAACATTTCTTCACAACCAGGGCAATTTCAAACCAGTGATTTACAAAACATGGAATAGCGGAGTGATTTCGTGAGTCTATCGTGTCGTTTTTTTTTTTGGCGTAGAACCAGGTCAAACGAGTTAGGTTCCTTTGAGTATGTCACCGGGCACATGAAATCGTATTTTACGACATTTTTTTGTGGTCTCCAACTTTTTAAATTAATAAAAAGTGATTTTTTTAAATTAAAAAAAAATATATTTTTTTCCGTTTCCACCGCCATAACTTTAAAACTATCAAAGATACCAAAAAATTTTTTGTGTCAAATTAAAGGTCAAACTG
>JAHBCN010008337.1:0-39469 GCA_019359885.1 Listronotus oregonensis
GTAACAAACTCGTATACACAAGTAAAGGTAGGAAACAGAACATCAACGCCATTCAGTGTAACATCAGGACTCAGACAAGGACACCTCCTATCACTGTTGTTATTTAATTTTGTCTTGGAATATGCGGTTAGCAAAATAGCGTTAGAAGGTTTTGCTCATCAATGTTCAAAACTGCTGTTGGTCTTTGCTGATGACATGGACACAGTGGCTCATTTACCAAGAGACATGCGAGAGTTTTTTTCACAGCCGGAAGAAGAATATAACCCTTGATAAGTTCAACTTCGAAGTGGTTAACACAACGTTATTGATATCTAAACTGTTAAAGAGACAATCTAAAATAACTTTTAACAGGTTAATAATTCGCCCGGTAGTCACTTATGGCAGCGAAACCTGGACCCTTAATCAACGGAAAATAAATAAGCTTTTTGTGTTTAAAAGAAAAGTTCTCAGAATGATATTTGGACCCAATAGAGATGAAACAACAGGATTGTAGATAAGACGCCACAATGCTAAATTGGCGACAATGTATGGCAGTGAAAACGTAGTCAGGCGCATAAAAGCTAACTAAATAAGATGTGCATGTCATAAGGTATTCGCCCATTAGAGCGACGCAGCGCGGCGCGATGCGATGCGACGCGTCTCCTAGATGGGCGGGCTTCAATTGGATTACATGTTAAGTATCCCTGATATATTTAATGGAGTCGCGCCGCGTCGCGTCGCCCATATGGGCGGGCTTCAATTTAATTACATGAAAAGTATGCCTGATGCATTTAATAACGTCGCGTCGCGTCCCGTCGCGCCGCCTCGCGCTAGTGTGCGAGAACCTATATAGTAAGATCAGAAGACCACATATTGATTAAATTAGTATTTGTAGAAAGACCAGATGGCAGAAGATCAATAGGTAGACCCAGAAAAAGATGGAAGCATGCTGTCGCAGCAGATTTATTTAAGATGGGAATCCAGCAGTGAAAGCAGAAGATCGTAGGAGATGGAGAGCAATAGTGTATGCGGCTAAGACTCACCTAGAGTTGTAATACTAGAAAAGAAGAAGAAGATTTTTTTTCAACAATGTGTTATTAAAAGAGAAATATCTTATTCTGTTGTTGCCATATTTCCTGGTTTAAAAAATAATAATTTTTAGTAGTTTTATTGTTTTTTGTATTGTGTTCTATTACGTTTTTATAAAAATTTTATTTGTTAATGTGTAAAGACTTTAAATAACATTGTTAATACTTCTATATTTATGTTTTTAAATTATACAGACAAATTTAAAGACTAATTTTTTACAAATATTTAAAAAAATCCCAATAAAACCCATAAAATAATGGCTTATATAGGAATTTCTTAACACTGCATAATCCCAGAAACCTTAGATAAAATGATTTTTTTAGTAAATGTTATACATATAACTAAAACCTGCGTTTAGTAATAAAGTATATTATATAACTGCGTAAAAAAATGTTTGGTAACGGATTATGACTCTAAATAAACAAACCAAACCAAGCTCCTATACATTACCTTCTTTAAAATAATGGCTATAACTAATAGCTTCATTATAAACATCGCCATTTGCTTTTCCCACAAACGCATTTGTGCAAAACAATTTTGGCTTACCAAAAATATATCTATTATTTAGAGTTGGTATATAAATTGACATATCATTTATCTAGTGGTAAATAAATGTGGTGAAAAGATAATAATTTTATAACGTTATTATTATTATTAATTGCAAAATTCATTTAACTCAGCAACAAATGTTTATTTTTTTCTCTATATAACTGAAAGTATATATATATATATATATATATATATATATATATATATATATATATATATATATATATATATATATATATATATATATATATATATATATATATATATATATATATATATATATATATATATATATATATATATATATATATATATATATATATATATATATATATATATATATATATATATATATATATATATATATATATATATATATATATATATATATATATCAATAAATTTACATCATAATGATTTTTACATTAGTTCATGTAAATATTCGTGTTAAAAAATGCTAAAAATGTATTTAAAGGGCACTTATTATAACAATTTACACTAATAGTAAGGGTCTTCATTTAAAATTAAAATTAAATATTTGATTAGTTTTTACAGATTTCCTAGATTTGGTTTTTATTTAAGTAAAATTTTAATTTTATAGTAAAACTTGCCTTTTTAAAGAAAATATTATTTTTATATTCGTTTTAAGCCAAACCAAGCCACAAGAAAATGGTAGTTTTATCTTGTATTTCAAACTTTAAATAATCCAACTTTGTATTTCAATAGTTTTTTTATATATCCAACAGAAGCCGTTTTCTAAAAGATATTTCTTGTTTAAACCCAAAAAAAAATTTAAAATTCTTTTGTTTATACAGAAGAACGAATCAAGTTGTATTTGATTTATTAAATATAGGATATACCCGCAATATTGCATGTAGATTGCTTCAAAATTTAGTTGCAAGATTTGACCTGAGCAAACATACATTGAACAAACATTGCAGGTTCAATAAACGTCTATAAAAAAACCTTGGGCACGTATACTTTTGTCTGCAGGGAAAATAGATTTACACATTAAATATTTGTTTTATTAGGAAGAGGGTATTTTGTAATACATCTTTGGAAAGGGCATTAACTTTTTTTAACATCCCGCTTTGGTTTTTAAATTTGAGCTACGCATGACCAAGCAATAAAATTTCAAACATTTTTCTGAATGCCTTATTAACAAATAGGTTTGTGGACAAGAAATTGTTTTTAAACCAACAAATGTCAGTCGACAATTTGACTTTATCTTTAGTAAAGTAGAAGATGTAAAAATTTTGTAATTTCAGTGCTTTTGTTTTCTTTTAATTCGATTAAAAATGGCATTTTCTACTGCGAAAAGAGTAGAAATTATTAAATTATGTTTTATAAACAGTCAATGTGCAAGAGTAACGACAACTTTGTTTATTGAGAGGTATGTGGCCAGATATGTACAGCATGACCTACATCCTAGAATTAATAGCAAAATTCCGACCAATTGTTTTCATGAAAAAAAAACAAAATATTGAAAATCCGGTGAGTAATGGGGTAATAAAAGTACTGTTCTGCGTCAAGTTGCTAAGAACCCTACATATGGTATCAGAAAATTTTCTTATGTAACGGTTGTTTGGAGGACCACTGTACAGAAAATTAAATAAAGTTGATAACCACCGTCATTTACAATTCTGTGAAATAATGTCCGAAATAATTTAAATAATGCGAATGTTTTTTTCCTTTATGGCAGTGCCAATCGACATAATTGTTATTACTGCTTTAACACCAATCCAAGGATCTACCATATTGTTCATACTCAACATTCTTTAAAATTAAACATGTGTGCTGTATTTTTGATGATCACATAAGGTTTGTTCCAACAAGCATCCGGTATCCTTTCGAAATCGCTTTTGAACTGTTTTTTAGTGCGCTTCGACGCACTTAAAATAGTTTCGTGAAGGTACGAAAAGTAACAGACGTTGGATCGCTTTGCGGATCGTTTTCAGGACTGTCAAATCAAAAGGTCAAATGTCTTTGAATTTTGTCTTTTGAAAATATAATCCTAGTTTTTTACTTATTATTTTTGTGATCAAAGTTAGCAAATATCACTCATAATAATATCGTCACTTATCTTTAAAGATAATTATAAATTTAAAGATGTGCTTGGGAGATTTAAAAATTAATGCTTTTGAATGATTAAACAAGCAAGAAAATAGGAAATGCTAAAGCACAATGCACGCTAGTCGCTAAATAACAGTAAACCTATGAAGATGAGAGATGAAACATGAGACAGCTGTTAAAAATCAAAAATCCAGTGCCAAGATGCTCAATGCGCAAGTCAAGCCAAACAGTTTTCAATTTAGGCCATGTATCGGCATTACCGTTCTGAAACCGTAATATAAACAATCCCAAGTTTTGTTGATACACAAACAGGATCGTCCGATAACCGTCACGTCTCTGTTGGAACGCACTTTAATCACTGCGCATGAGCGTGAGCATTCGGTGACGGTTTTTCGACGTGTTGGAACAAACCTATAATTGGACCATTTATTTACCCGAAAATTTAAATAAAGTAATTTATTTGACTTGTTAAAAAATGCCGTCAACACAGGGCTGATGGAAATTATGGAACACCATCAACGTTACCATAAAATAAATGCGATATTTCAACAAGACAGCGCTTCTTCCCATTATCTATTTCCTGTACATCAGTTTCCAAATGGAACATTTCTTGGTAAATGGATTGGTAAGAGGGGTGCCATAGAATGGCCCGCGCGATCACCCGATTTATCTCCCCTTGATTTCTTTCTGTAGAAACATCTAAAATAAAAAAACTATTGCAACCCAGCTCAAATATTTGTAAGATTTTTGGAACCGCATTAACAAATGCTAATATCCGGTATTTTTTACAACGTCTGGAAACACTGTGAACAGTTGCTGTACTATTTTATGGAGGCAAACGGGGGCAATTTTCAAAAATTAATAAGATAGCGATAACACGTAAGTACTAATCAATATAATTAAATTAAATTTCTCGGGAACTTGCAAAGCAAATCTAAGAAACAAAGTACCATTTTCAAAAGTGTTTATTGCCTTTTTATTAGATGTATTACAACATACCCCTTTCTTAATGGAAAAACCAAGGGCAAATGCCGCCCCCGCCAAGGGGTTAAAGTAACAATAATAAATAAATGTGTTAAAAGGTCCCCCTGAAAATAACAGTATACGGGACAGAGAATTTTTTTTTTACATTTTCACATACAAAGCCGTAAACTCTGCTCGACTAGTTTTGATTAATGACCTTGTATATAAATCAAAGAACATTTTGACCAAAATTTACTTATAAAAAAAATTAAAACCAATAAAATGATTTTTTGAAATCTAATTTAAATAATAACACTAAACCATTTATGGTGGTAATAATAAATTTATTTTCAAAATAAACTTTACAATATAAATTATTTAAACTTGCAAGATGCAAATTTGTTAAGAGTACGTTTCGGTTGCTTTCACAACAGCTTTAAAAATGCTATCTGTCTAGACATCCAATTTTCTCCCTCGTTTAATGTGATTTATTTAATGTCTTCTAATCTGATTATTTTCCTGGCTGACATCAGTAATATCTTTTACGTACAAAATACGGGAACCAACTATCTTTGCTAAAGTAATTTAGCAATTTAGGTACTCCAGTCATAATAAGCCCTATTATGATTTAAATATTATAAATTTAATATAACTATATAAAGAGTCGAGTCGATGGGAAAAACCATAAATGTCGCAAAACAGGAAATTTGATGTAAAGCGTTTTTTTATATTTTAGACTTATACAGATGAATGAACAGAACGTTCTAAAAGAACAAAATTTATATAGAAGAAAGCTATATATAAAGTAACTTTCATTATTTATTTCAAAAGCCATAACAACATTTCTTTTTCTAAAAATTACTGTTATATATCGGGTGATAAGTCGCCGAGCGGAACATAGGAAATCCCATGTAAATTTTAGGGGGGTTGATTATTGGCTCCCCTGTACATTTTACAGAAAAAATGTACGCTAACGTTTTGAAGAGACCCATCTGACAAACCCTCGTGCGGAGTTTCAAAAAATTTTAATAAGCGAATTTTGAAATTATTCAATTAAATGTAATTGCAAATACACCAAATTTTCGGTTCAGGTAAAATTAAATAGACATCAGTCACCAGCAAACAATTTGTTATAAGGATTTGTCAAATCTGACGTACAGCCGAATACAAAAAATGTTTTTTTTTACGTTTCATCAATCTCACAACCATTACATTTAAAGTTAAAGACACGCTAACATTATTTTTTATCAAACCTTTTATTTAATGTAACAATTAAGTTTAACTTATAACAGTTATTACATCGATCATTAAAAAAATAATTTTATCATACTAGAAATTAATTAAACCAATATATTTATTTTTAATTTTAACCACTAAACCTATTGTCAGTAAATTTGAGTCCAAAGCCATCGCAATAAATAATTGTAAGTGTTTAACTCAGAAGATCGAAAATAGATCCGAAAAAAGAGAGAATCCTCCCAATATTTTACTAGGTGTGGAAAAATAAAATGAAATACAGTAACTTTTTAAAAATATTAGAGAATTACATAAAAACATTAATTAACCAAATATTCAAAGAACCACCCATTAACAACTAAACAATATCGCAACCGATCATAAAATTCATTTCTAACGTTGCTAAGTTGATATTGTGAAATTTTATTACATTCTAACGAAATAGCGTTTTGTAGCTGGTTTAGGTTCTCAAATTTTACACTTTTATAAATGACACTTTTTAAGTGACCCCACAGAAAGACGTCATTCGGTGAACGATCAGGTAACCTGGTTGGCCAAAGTATCCGGTACAGTGAACCAATAATATTGGCGTTAAAAGCATTTTCCAGGTACTGTTTAACCATACAGGCATTATGGGCGGGGCAACCATGCATTTGGCACCAGATAATTTGATCTTCCCGAACAACTTTTTTCCAGGCGGGTCCAATTTGATTTTGAAATAAGTCCAAATAGATTTCTGCTGTCAGGTTATAGTCCATAAAAAAGGGTCCAATGATATGGTGTCCGATAATTCCCACAAATACATTTGGTTTTTGGGAATGTTGTGTCGAGTACGAACAAAGCAATGTTCATTTTCTTGGCGCCAATACCGGCAATTCTGAACATTTGGTTCATTGTTGAGGGTGAATGTACATTCATCGGTAAAACAAATATTTATTAAAAAATTCCTATCGTTATTTGCTCTTTCCATCAATTCAAAACAAAATGCCATTCTTCGCTCTTTATCTCCTTCCTGCAACTCTTGATCTTTTTCGAATTTATACGAATAATATTTGTGTTTTTTTAAAGTGCTCAATACCGATGTATGATGTTTATTTACCTCTTGCCCAAGAACCCTCGTATTAACCATTTTGTTTTGTTTTACACTCAGCAGAATATTAAGATCTCTGTTCTCCCTTTCTTCAAATTTATTTTCGACATCCTGAGTTAAACATTTACAATTATTTATTACGGTACTTTTCGACTCGAACTAACTGACAATACGTTTAATAATTAAAATGGACGAAATGGGCTTGGTGAGGAAATAAACTGACAATATTTCAGATACTGCTCTAAAACTGTTTCCCGCATAATGCCACTTAATTAAGAATACTTTTCTTTCGATTAAATAATTTATATTTTTTTAAATACCAACTGTCACTGATTCACTGACACTTCTCCTCATGTCAGGGACAATATTTATTTTACTGGTGCCTGTTTGGTTTTACCTGAACCGAAAATTTGGTAATTTTGCAATTACATTTAATTAAATAATTTAAGATTCGCTTATTAAAATTTTTTGAAACTTGTGAGATTGATTTTTTCAAAAAGTTATCTTATATTTTTTTTGTAAAATGTACAGGGAGCCAATAATTAACCTCCTTAAAATTTACATGGGATTTCCCATGTTCCACTCGGCGTCGCACCACCCCTTTCAATATTTATTTTAAAAGCGATAACAACATTCTTTTTTTTTTCTAAACCACTGTAATGTTTGTTTTTTATAGGGAAAAAAAAGATAAAGTTCCAGAGTTTGGCTGGTAAAAGAAATTTTTTAACATATTACCTACACCCTTTTTCATATGCAATTGTATACCGCATGGCCCAGCAAATATGTAACATCTGAAATTTTTTGGATTCTATAGCGGCTAGCTGCATTTTTTCAGTACTTAATGACCCATTTTTTTAATAACACTTTGTATGTTTTTCCAGCCTATCAAATTCGCTTTAAAATTCTCATTCCAACCACGTGTCACAATGTGGCTTTTGCTTTTAAAGTGACGTCAAAAAAGCATTTATTCAAATAAGCTCTAGTGGATCTTGATACGCAGCTTGCATCATAATAAATTGTGGTGGGCTGTGATTTTGAAAGAACATAAAATATAATACAATATGTTTTACGTTGTTTTGACCTAATTAATGTCAATAAAAATTAACTATAATCACAAAGCAACTTGTAGTGATTTGAAATATAAAATAAGGACATATTATTTTTATTTATCAGTTTATTATAGATCATCATTATTAATTTAGCAATTATATTAACATTTATTGTATGATAACTGAATATTATAAAATGTCCTGCGGCCTACTTCCCGTTTTATGTAGCTCATTTATTAATCAATTTAAAATTTTCAGATTTTGCAGACGTTACCTTTTACCTACGGTGCATTTTAGAAAAATAATTTTGGTTATACAGAATTTCACAAAAAAGTGTGACGTCGCTATGGTGCATTTTTTAAAATTATTATTATTTTTTTATTATTATAATAAGGTACCTCTTGTGGTCATCTATCACCCTCTAAAATTTTGTCAACATCGATTTAGTGATTTTGGAGAAAAAAATAAAAAAACCTATGAAGTAACGTTATATCAGTCTCTCAAGTCATGTTTGGTAAATTTAAACTGTACAGGGTGTCCAAAATTTAGTGTCAGACCCTTTAAATTTTAAAGTACTTTATTTTTTTTTAATTTTTAATACGAGCCCCTGTTTATTTTTAGGTCTGGATTTTGTAAGGTATAGGCACACTGTAGGGAAGTTTTTAAGGTTAATCAGACCAACATTTTATCCGGGGGCATTTGGGATTAACCTAATATATAAAAACATGATATCTTTTATCATACCTAACTAGATTTAATATTCCTAAATTCACTTCTTTATTAAAGGTAAATTATTCTTTAGCCAAGAAAAGATGGAAATCTATAAGAGCTAATGCCACTTTCATTAAAAGGGCAAAAAAAGTATCAAGTTATTTGAAAAGGGTCATTTTTGCAATTAATAATACTTTAGAAAATAAAGATTGACAACCAAATGAGGCAAAAAAGCGTAATAGAAATGTGATTTAAACTAGTTGATAAGTATTTTATTTCTACATTGAATAACAACATTGTATGTAAATTGAATATAAATCGATTTAACTAAAGAAGCAAACATGTTTTTAAACAATACCGAACTGCTTTAAAATATAAACCATCTCTTAAGTAAACAACATATATTTAAATAATTGACTGTAATTTGCTGATAAAACCTGCTATTGAAAATAAATAGGCTTTGTAGTGAAAATTATTTTATTATAAGGCTTTTGTTTTTAAACGATATTTACAGGTGTTTATATTATGTACATAGAAAGCTTATAAGGACTTTGTTTTTGTGATATATCCAACTTTAATTTTTTTTTGCTATGGCTATTGATTTTTTCAGCAGATTATTTTTTACAAGATAAAGAACGTTTATCTATAAATGTTTGACCGATTAAGGGAATATTGGACATTCGGATTCATTTATTTATCCAGTTTTTTACAAAACTGTGGCATTGGTGTGCGTACAGACAGTGACGCACTTTGCAAATGTAAGCAGGATTTAAATGCTTTATGGTCTATTAAAGACAGTGACCAGTTCGTCAAATTAAGTTACCTATTGGAGTGTTTCCACAGCTCCTCACCTTTCACTTGTTACCTAGCCCATAGGTGACCGAAAAAGTAAAAAAGTAAAAAATTCATTAAGAATAAAAAAAACTGTATAGCGATGTATAAAATCGTAACAAACTTTTATGACATTTTGCAATATGTCAAAAATGTCAAAATTTAACCACTGTCATTCTAGAACGGTCCTTGAGGGTGCAGATAGTAAAAATTTTCATAGAATTTTTTTTGTTCGTAATGACATTTTAGGTTACTAAGATTGACTTTTGAGTATACACAGTGTCTTACAAGAAAGTTACTAAAATTCTTTTGAAATTAAAAAATTTGAATTAGCGGGAGTAAGAATAAAAAAATAGAAAGGTTTTTACTCTTTGAGCAAAATCGATTGCTCGTTCCTATACGTTTATCTTTTTTTTTCGTTAAAGAAGTGAGATGGCTTTCGTTTTTGACATGTGACCTGTACGTTTTGCAATACAATTTTTAAAATATTTAAATTGCTTTTAAATTTATAATTTTTAAAATGAAAAAAAACGTTCTTTTGTTTAGTATACTACTTCTTGGAGTAACATTAAAAAAAGTAATAATCATATAAACAAGATGTCTCAAAAAAAGTTTTTCTTTTTAATTTTTTTATTGGATGTTTTTAAATTTCTTAAATTCTGGGAGGGTACAAACCCCAATTTTTTTTCACTTTTTGTAAATATGGCTTGAATAAAAAATTAAAAAATATTTTAAGTTTACTCCTAATGAAAATTCGATTGCTCTCTTCTACGGTATTTTGTAAATGAGTAAAATATTGATGGTGAAGATTAACATCCCGTATCAATTTTCTAGGGTTATATAAGCCTTTGAAAATTCATTAAAAAAATAAACTGTGACATGTAATTCTTTAATTTAAATTCAAATTGCTCTCAAATTTTGGGTTTTTGGTATGTAATCTAAAAATGCAAACATTAAATATATTTTTTTTGAAAAAGTGTAGAGGTAGATTATAAGTGAAAAACTTTATTTAAAAAAAGATTTTAAAAAACTACTTCCTTGGAGAAATAAAATAGATAATAAAACTTTGTATGGAACGTCTTTATTTCCGGACTGAGATGTAAGAAAATTAGTATTTAGTCTATTGATTACGATTAAAAATGATTTGTTTTACCATTTTTAAAATTACATTTCTTAGAGAGCTAAAATGGAGATAAAAGTTTTTGTAGAAAAATCGTCAATTTTAAAGTTGTAAATATAAGATTTAGTACTTTATCTCCTTAAAGTTAAAGGGGAGATAACAGTTTGTATGAGAGATTTGTTATTTCTGGACCTAGAACTACGAAAATGTATCTACTCTATTATTTGTTACTTTTTTTACGAAAATAAATTATTTAATTGTTGGTAGTTTTAAAGATTGTTCAAAAAACAAGCATGTGCTAGCTCACACATTAAATGCCATTTATAGTAAAACATATCTAATATGAAATAAAATAAAATAAAAATGCTCAGTGGCACGACAAGCATTACGCCGCTGGGTGGAAGACGGAGTACGGAACGAGGAAAGCATGGTGTGATGTGATACAATAGAATGGGAGGGGCTAAGCAATATTTAGCGAGAACAGGAAAAATCTAAGCAGCCAAAATTGTGTATTTTACGTCAACGTAGTAGCGGGCAAAAAACTAGTATTTAATCAAATGTATTTCCATTTTGTAATTTGCAAGATAATAATTTAAATATACTTGCAAATTTGTGAAATATTTTTATAGTTAAACAAAAATTGTCAAATTAATATACATTACATGCAATTTTATTAGATTTTTAGTAAAGGTTTTATTTTACATCGCGGAGAAAAATTGAAACCTTTAAGTTCATGCATAGCTTTTATGTAGCTGACAGCACTGGGACCATAAATTTTACTGCAGGGAGGGTGATGTTGTCCCCTATGTGTTTTGCAGGAAATGATTGGGTTTTTATGTCAAGTGAGAGAGGAAGTCAATTCTCTTTTTCAATATTTATCAGTAAAAAGCTCATTCAAAAATCAGACTGCCTTTATTATTTGATTTTACTACTAAGAAAGTGCTTAAAAAGAGATGACGTAAATATAAAAACATTTATTTAAATTTTGTTATGACTGATTATTTACAAGTGTTTTCTTTCTTTAATTTAAAACTTTTAAGAAACATAGACCCTATAAATAATACAAAAATGCAATATTTATTTTTCGGGTGTTACAATATTGGAAATATTTCCTAAAATAGAAAAAAAATTAAGAAAATTATTTTAACGTATTTTTGTAGTATTTACTTTGGATCGGTACATGATCGGACTCACTTGGTTGAGCATCTACTACGTGGTTTCCGTTACAGCCAAGTGTTATAAATTATAACGGACTTTGGCAATAGTCGTAAAGCAAGTGTACCAAGAATACACCTACGTGACACTGGGTCAGATCGTAAGATATTATTAGGTTAGCCCTTCAAGATACCTACTAGAGGCGGCTGATGATTCTGCTGATAGCACGCGGAGCGAGAGAGAGAGTTGTAGAATTATCACGCCAAGACTGCCTCTGGTAGGTATATGCTCAAAGGACTAGCTAGGTACATACGAAATTTAATATAGTACGTTAGATTTTTAATACTTGTGATAAAGTTATAAAAAAAGAACCCAGTTAATATAGCTTAAAAGATAACTATAAATAAAAGTTTGTTAAAGTGAAAAAAAATTTCATTTAACCTAATACAGACAGTTCTACAAACAATCTAAATATTGGTTAAAACCTTCAAGCTTAAACTTATATAGAGACAGCCTTGTCGATTTGTCGTTCGAATAAGAATGCAAGAGGGAAAGAAGAATGGATTAATAACCTTTTCTCTTTCGCTCCGCGTGCTGATTGGTCGGCGAGAAGGAGTATATACCCCGCTGACCAGCATGCAAAACAAGGAAATATATTTCAGCATGTTAAGTATTACAAAGGGCAAGTTCTATTAAAAATACATTTTTAAAGTAGTAGAAATGTGTAATAAGTAATATTTATTTACATTTTTATATAAGTTAAAGTAAGTAATATCTTATTTAAATTTTTTAATCAATAATCCCATTTTATAAGCCCATTATAAAAAAATGGCACCTGTAAGCGATGTATGACTTGGTATACAAATTAATTAAAATACATTTTTTTAAATGAATAAAATAAAATAAATTTTTCTAATTTTGACATTTAAAGTGACACTTTTTAAAACTCATTAACGTTGCAAAATATCTTACTTTTCATAACCAGTTGCAAAAAGTAAAATTTTTCGCAACAGGGTGATAAAAAGTGAAATATTTGACAACATCAATAGGTTTTTAAGAAAAGTATTTTTATTTTAAACCTGAATTAAAAAGAATCATATCATATTTCAAATTAGAAAAAAAAATGTCTAAAACGCGTTGGGCAACACTATTTTTCATAACTTACATTCTTTCATTCACTGAAATCGCTCGGCTACGCCTCGGTCTACTAACGCATCTCTCGACAGAAATGAAACACTTTCCACTTGGGTATGTAATATACTATAATTTGTTACCAACATCCGAAAACTGTCATTTAAACACCCTTTAATAGACAAAAAGTAATTTAAATTCTTAAATTAGTAAGGTAATAAAATACTTAAACAGCAGCGGTAATGTCACCATTGTTGTCGAGATTAGAAGCTTCTTTACCTTTATCTTAATGGTAAAAGCGTCTTGATGTTAAAAATAAATATTTAAGTAGGACTGAGGTAGAGTTCATGACAACGCCAGTTACTTACTGTTAACTCTACGATATATAATTTATGGTACCCTCTTTAAAGTCTCGACGAAATCCTTCTTGGGTGTCCGATAAAATTATATGTTTGACAAATCTTTCTAAGTGAAAATACACACATTTCTACTCGTATTTAAATAAGGTTTTTTTTATTGAAATGTGTTATGGTTTCTTTAAAGTGAACAAATAGGTAACAAATTACTGCTATCTTTACAATTTTAATATTAAAAACAAAACCCTTTTTCTACTACTGAACAAGAAAATACATTAACTTCCTCTGTATAAAAATATATAATTCTATGTTGGTAAACTATTAGTTCTTTACTTTTTAAACTTTAATTCCTAAATTTCTAAACAGATTGCATTACAGATTTATTTTAAATTAAGAGAATAATACACCCATGTAATAATTATATAAACTTTAACCTCTGTTTTAGAGTATAAATTTTATTATTTTTTAAAATAAAAAAACCTGTTTTCTTACCACAATAAAAAATTTGCAATGAAATATCGTGTAAACTTAATACCAAACAGAATGATAATCATGTCCACCGAAATTATGAAAAGCCATTATTGGGCATTTTAACAAGTTTAAGGAGCAAAAAAGTTAGAGGAAGTCTAAATAGAAATATAATATTAAAGTTATCACCACTTTTTGTAGGCTATTAAATGGGATGGGTTGCACGTAGGCATAGGTCCCGGTATTTATTTTGAAATAAAATTATTGCTCTTTTCACAGTTGTTAGACAAATAATGGTAAAATGGTATATGGTTATACTGGCTTACAAATATCAAGAGTCTTTTGACCTGACTGAACAAGTTATTGTTAAGACAAAACCGATGTGTTTTTAGAGTAAAAAAAAACAAATAAAAATATTTTTTTTATTGTTAGTAGGGTTATTGTTTTTAGTAAATCCGCTCAAATAAAGTAGTGGTTACTGAAATTATTAATGGTAGATTACACTGGATAATATTTAAACGTAATCAGTCGCTTAATAGAAAACACAAACACTCTAGGTATGGTCATAATCGGCGTAAACTATAGAATAACATTGAAGCCAACAGATTTATCTTTAAACGTATTTAAGCAATATAAGTTTGGTAAACGATTTAATAAACTAACCTTAATCTTTAAATAATAGCCAGTAAGAGTTGTAACCGTAATAAGTAGCAAAAGGGTATAAAATAGTGGTGGAAAATTGACGTTTTTTGACTTCTACTTTCCACCCGGGTGGAAAGTGTTTACTTTCCACCCGGTTGGAAAGTAATTTTTTTTTGTAATTTCAATGTAAAATGGTATAGTGGCACACTAACATATGCATTCTAATAATAATAATATTCTCGAATTTCTGGTGGAGTAGCAACAAACTTAAATTCCTCTGATAACAATTTTTTTTGGATTTGCGAAATTAAAACAAATTAATATTCAAATTTAAAGCGTCTATCTTACACTGTATGTATTGACACTTTGACGACTCGTTACCATGACAACGATACAAATTGCGAAGCATGGCCGCCTAATAAAATTATTACCGGATCAATTTTCATAATTTTAATTTAAAATATTAGGAAATGAATAAAGTGGTTGTAAATAAAATAGTATACAAACCTCGGTGGGAAGTTTCATTTCTGTCTCGAGAAGTATAGTAGACCTCGGCTACGCCTCGGTCTACTAACGCATCTCTCGACAGAAATGAAACACATTCCACCTGGGTATGTAATATACTACTATCTGTTACCAACATCCGAAAACTGTCATTTAAACACCCTTTAATAGCCAAAAAGTAATTTAAATTTCAAAATTAGTAAGGTAATAAAATACTTAACCAGCAGCGGTAATGTCACCATGTTGTCGAGATTAGAAGCTTCTTTACCTTTATCTTAATGGTAAAAGCGTCTTGATGTCAACAATACATATTTAAGTAGGACTGAGGTAGAGTTCATGACAACGCCAGTTACTTACTGTCAGCTCTACGATATATAATTTATTGTACCCCCTTTAAAGTCACGACGAAATCCTGCTTGGATGTCCGATAAAATTATATGTTTGACAAATCTTTCTAAGTAAAAATACACACATTTCTACTCGTATTTATATAAGGCTATTTTTATTAAAATGTGTTATGGTTTCTTTAAAGTTAACAAATAGATAACAAATTACTGCTATTTTTACAATTTTAATATTAAAAACAAAACCCTACTTTCACTACTGAACAAGAAAATACATTAGCTTCCATTATTTCAAAAATAATTTAATGGTATGTTGTTAAACTATTAGTTCTATGCTTTTAAAACTTTAATTCTCAAATTGTTAAACAGATTGCAGTACAGATTTATTTTAAAGTAAAAGTATAATACACCCATGTAAAAATTATATAAACTTTAACCTTTGTTTAAAAGTATGATTTTAAAAATATATAAAAAAACTATTTTTTACCACAATAAACAGAATAGCAATAAAGTATAGTGTAAACTTAAAACCACATAAAATAATAGTCATATTCACCGAAATTATGAAAATCGACAAATTGCGGTTTAAGCCATTATTGAGTGTTTTAATTAGTTTTGGGGCTAAAAAAATTAAAGAAAGCATAGCTAGAAATTCAAGTTATCCTCTTCCTTTGTATGCTATTAAAAAAGATGAGGTGTTATCTAGGCATCGGTCCCGGCTTTTTTTTTAAATAAAAAATATTGCTCTAAATCTTTGTGATTTTGACCTACCTACCTAACATATTGAGGCATTTTGCGAGACCTGTATTTTTAATATGTAAAATTATTTTTTGCAATTAATAAATAACCGGCTGATTTTGGACAGTTGCTAGACAAATAGTAGTAAAATGGTTTATGGTTATACTGGCCAACTAATATCAAGAGTCTTTTGCGATAACTGAACAAGTTATTGTTAAGACAAAAACAGATTTTTTTCCAAAAGGCGTATTTTTAGAGTAAAAAAAAAAGATATTTAACAAGAACAATTTTATTGCCTTATGGTTTTTATTGCTAGTAAGGTAATTATTTTTAGTAAATCCGCTTAAACGTAGTAGTGGTTACTGAAAATATTAATGGTAGATTACACTGGATAATATTTAAACGTTATAAGTAGCTTAATAGAAAACACAAACACTCTTGGTATGGTCATAATCGGCGTAAACTATAGAATAACATTGTTAGTTTTCACTGAAGGCAACAGATTTATCTTTAAACTTATTTTAGCTGTATTAGTTTGGTTAAGGATTAAATTAATTATCTTTATTTTTAGGTATTGGCGAGTAACAGTTATAACTATAATAAGTAGCAAAAAGGTATAAAATAGTTAGCGGCCTATGTATTTAAAGTAAAAAAAAATAATAATATTAGACTAAAATATAAACGTTTATTACTTTAAACTAATTAAATATGTATTTTTTTGGTTCTAAATTTTATTTGATTAATTATTAATTTTGTAAGCTAAGTAACATAAAACTTTATTTTAGGTGTACTGAAATACCGAAATCTTACCGATATGTTATTCATATTTTACTTGCTTTTTTTAAATAAATATGTACATTTCCAAGTGGTAAAACAAATATGTACAAATAGTAGGTCAAACACTAAAAACCGTCATTTCCTGAAATGAGTAATCGGTATATTTATTGCAGGTAAACAGCGTAATAGTATTATCATTACAGTGTTTGACTAACTATTAAGTCATTTTTTGTAATGCCTAAATCCGTTTTAGAAAAACAGCATTATAATAATTTTTAATTCATTGTTTGCCTAGGCATTGAATGAAATAACTAAATGGTTAGTTCTTGTTAGTCAAATAATTATTTTACGCCTCCTGCCGGCAATATATGTACAGGGTATCTGGATTTCGTTGTAATGGTCAAGTATCTTGATTAATATTAAAATTAAGGACTAGCAGTTTTTCTCAAGTGTCGCTACTTTTTGATGAATCGAAAATGACACTAAAATATTTTTCGTGGCTCTTTTTGTTTTTAATATACATTGATTTTTTTTTTATTTTCGGATCTCTCTATTATTTCAGTTATCTTGTAAATTACAACAAAAGTAAAAACTAAAATAGGTTGATATTTTTACGTTAAATCCAGTTTATTAAAATTTAATATTTTTCGAGATATGGACCAAACATATGATTTTTCTTATTATATATAACTCTTTTTAAAATAATTGGGTTTTTAATCCATGCCCAAATATTTTTTTAATAATATTAAATTTTATATTAATTTTAAAACCCAACCCTACAAAATTAAAATACTGATAAAAATATTGTTCAAACTGCAATCCATTATGTTTACAAAATTAAACACTTTGTAACCTGTTTATGTTTATTAATATTTAAGGACGCAATTTAAAAAGTTCTTAAATTGTATGATATTGCGTGATATATTTTATTTTCCAAGTAACTCCCAGAAGAAAAAATCTAGAATTGATAGATCTGGTGACCTTGGAACCACTTATTATTATGTTATGGGTGCGAATTCAATAACCTGGAAATTATACTTCTATTATTTGTGCATTATGTGCAAGGGCAAAGGCTGATAAAAGCTTGTCGAACTATTTTTTAATTAATAGCGATATTTAAATATCAAAGGTATCACTGACAAAAATTTAATCGTCGCTCCGCATCCCCAGAATGCATATTATAAACCTATTTTAATTTATGTGGCTTTAATTTGCTTTAATTAATGTGTTCGTAGAATTTTTATTTTAAGAATTATTGTTTGATGTGGTTATCCTCTTTAAAAGTACCCAATAAAATGAAATAGTATAATAACCTATTGGGAAATAAAAAAATACATGTCAGATGCCGGATTAATACTTTCGTCGCATCGTATAAAGCATATTATACATTTCGCTAATTGTGAAACTGGTATTTAGTGCCTTACTTTTATATATAAATAATAAATAACGGATTAAAACTTAATAATAAAAAAGGTTTATAAGTTTAAATAATGATTTTAAAACTTAGATGATACTGCAAAATTTAAAAAAATATGGATGAATGATGGCTATAATTTAAAAAAAATACTAGGTGTTTCATTCAAACAATATATATTTTTTTTGTATCTCAAAAAATGTTATATTTAACAAAAATCTAATCACACCACTGTATTTAACGTAAAAATGTCTACTGATGTTGTGCTGGTTTTATTTCTGTTGTAAGATGAAATACGACGTGGTACAAAAATGAAAAACAAATGAAAATTTTGTTCTGTATGTCAAAAACAAAGAAAGCCATAAAACAAATCTTAGTGTCGTCTTTTGTTTAATCAAAAAGAAGCCACACTTTGCGAAAACCGCAAATCACTATCTCTAATAATAGTTGAGATATCCTGCAATTACAACGAAATCCGAGCAGCCTGTACTGATTAGTTAGTTCACAGAAGAAGAGATATCAGTGTTTGATACTATAATATATATTGTATCGTGCAGTATTGTACCTATTATACAAATCTTATATATTGTAAAAAAAATGTTATACTATAGTATGGTAATACCCCCAAAAAGGGTATTTTATCTGGTCAAGTTAGCCCGAAAAACAGGGGTAACCTTGCAAAAATTTCCAAAAAGCGGAAGTTTCACATAAAAGTTAGGGATGGCATTTAATGGCTATGCTGACCAGAACAACGCCGCCGTGTGAGAAAAGCATCGTTAGTTTCTGATATTCTCTTTGATCATTTATGACAGTCCCAATTAGCCAGTAGCAGTTCTTGTCAAACATTTATAATAAGTCTCGGTTCATCCCACTGCTAAAAGAAATAATAACCACTGAAGATATTTTAGTTAAGCAAGCTGACAATGACGCTTATGTACTCATTATAAACACTGCAATTAATCAATTCAATCCAACTGATGTAAATGTTGTTGTTGGTGAAGATGTTGATCTGTTGGTATTACTTACCGCTCAAACTCCAATTGGCCTATTCTAAATGTAAAAATTATTTTACATGCTATGACTGGTTGTGATACAACCTCTGCAATGTTTCGAAGGTGTAAAACAACAGCTTTTAAATTATTTGAAAAACAAGACTTACTTACATCTGCTAAAACTTTTAACGATATCAACTCTACTTCAGAAACCATAATTATCCACGGAATTCGGTGTTTTCTTACAGTATATAAAGATCCAAAAAAGCTTCTTGCGTAGATAATTTACGTTACTTATCTTTTGCAAAACTGACTTGATATAAAAAAACGTGTGCAATTAGCTTGTCATCCTCCAACCTCCTGCTCAACAACATTTTATCGGGTCCATTATCAGGTTCAAGTGTGGCTTGGTAGTCAACTGAACCAGAATAATGGGGTTGGAAGCTAATTGATAATGTATTGAAACCAATTCACACACTACTTTCACCTGCATCAGAGAAGTTCCTTAATTAAATTTTTTGCAACTGCAAAAAGATGTGTAATTTGAAATTTTAGCTGCAAAAAAGTTGGTTCATTTTGTTCACCAGCATGCACCAGTTGTCAAGGCCAGTCGTGTTCAAACGTTGAATTTCCAACAGAATAAGATTCTTACATCAACGACGAAACAGCTGATGTATCGCTGTTTGAACAATTTATATCAACTCAGGAAGGAAAAGAAGAAGAAAAAGAAGATAGATATTAAATGAAAAGACCTTTCATTTTACTTTTGTAAACAGTTGCATGATCTAGAATTTTTGTCCTAACTTATTTTATTATAAAACTAACCGTTTCGCTAAACCCAACAAACCCACTTTCGCAAACTTTGACCTTGTATAAAATTTATGCACACATGGTATCTATGGGGATTTTTTTTACTCATTATAATGGTATCCCTAAGGTTCATGTAAATATTTAGCTACTTGGAGATTTACGCAAGGGTAGATGTCCATTTTGTCAGGATAAATTTTTAAGGAAGTTTAACAAATAATTGTATTTTTAAAGCTTGTGTAAGATTTAAGTTAAATACAGGACAGTTTTATGCTTGACTTTAATATAAACAGTTGACTGTCAGAGATTTAATAATTATTTTTCAGACCCCTTCTATGCTTTGTGAGTCTAAAGTGATATTTTTTTGTTGCTAAAATAGTGAAAAACAAAATAAAAAAAAAATAAAAAAAAATAGCGCACAATACCTATTCTTCAAATCTTTTGATCCCGTGTTAATAAACCGCCTTTTACGTAAGACACTCATGGTATGTAAGTATATTTAAATTTGTATTTTTTTTAAGACTTTGCAAGTCCACTTTGATGTTAAAGTATTTCAACAATTTGAATTTACTTTGTAACTTTTATATTAGGCCTAAAAATAAAAAAGTAAAAATATGCTTCGTAATTTTAAAAGTTAAAATCACAATTTTTGTCTGGTTCATTTTTAATATAACAATCCAAGTTTACTGATAAAACGTGACAAATGCTCATGTCAATTTGAAAAAATATTATTTCTTTTGAAGTTTCGATTTTAGTTGAAAAGTTATTTGCTGTGCTTTTAACTTTTACAACAAAATACGTGCAGATTCTCCAAGAGTTATTGTTTGTTAGTTCTGTAAACATAGTTAGAAAACTAAAACGATTTGTTCAGAAAGATTCTAAAAAGTTTTGGGGATACTCTTAATTAAAAATGTAAGCATGGAAAATGGTTGAATTAATTATTAATCACTTTTTATTTATTAAGTAATATATTTTGTATTCGTCATGACTTGAAGTCATGTCAAATTTTTTGGAAATACTGAAAATATATAAAAACAAATAATTTAAGTATTTAAATATATAAATATTAAAAGTTCAGACTTCAAAACAAATAGTTAGTAGAAGGTTTTCTATGTAGATCAATTTAATTTATTTTTTATTTTTCGACCCCGCGCAAGTTTTTTTATAAAATAATGACATGATAATAATAAAAAAAATATTATGTCTATTTGATTTTAAAAATACCAAGTTTACCAGTAAAAAAGTGGCAAATATAGAAAAAAGTAGTGTATTGATAAAATTTTAAAGAAGAAATGATAAAATTAAAAAATATATATTATATATATATATATATATATATATATATATATATATATATATATATATATATATATATATATATATATATATATATATATATATATATATATATATATATATATATATAATATATATATATATATATATATATATATTTGTTACTATTAATCTAAACTTTTCTTATACATCGTTATTAAAGTTCGTCATATCATCTTATTTTTTTATGCCCCTATATAACCAACCTTAATTTACAGGATAAAAAGTTAGAGGATAAAGTTTAAAGAGTAAATAGAAAACGATGAAAGTAGCCAAGTTTAAGAATTCATATCTCGGATACTACAAATCCTAAAGACTTCTACCGGAAACCGCTTTGAAGAGCATATTTCAAGTTTTGTTTTCCGTATAAAAATACCTTCACCAAAATTTACGTGGAAAAAAGTTATGGGGCAAAATTAAAAAATAATAAAAATTGCATTTTTCTGCTTTTTACTTGCTTGGCCTCTTTTGACAGAAAATTTAATTTTGAATAACTTTTGCGTTAACGTCTATTTACAAAAAGTGGTCAATAGCATATTAATCACAAATTCAAAAAATGAATTATACACAAACTATACTTACCTACTTTTTAGAAATTTCCAAATTGATTAAACGAGCAGTTCTTACCTGGAAAGAAAAGGTAAATCGTTATTAAAAATTTTATGAAAAATACAGAAAAATAGGAATATTTCAGGGTACTAAAAATGTTTTTTTTTTGTAATTGGTAGCCTTAAAGTAGGCTTTAAGTTATATCACTATACTATTTACAAACAAAAAACGCCATAAAAAGTTTTTAGTTTTTTATATCCACAAACCTATTTGGGTTTATATTGTTCAAAAGTATTATTTAGTAGCCTTAAAATTATTTTAATATTAAAAAAAAAAAAATGCTTATAATTTTCACCAACATTTTTTTTATAATAATAAATAAAGAGATAAAATTATGCGGTATTGATTTTTTCAAAAACAGGAAAGGAAAATAACTCAGCCTCACACAAAAGTTAAAGGTCCGAAAGACTTGACCATGGTATTTTTAGGTTTTTGGGGTCAGTTTAACCCCTTCAGGTTTTTCTTTTTTTTTTTCATCTTGGGACAGTCCACGAAGGCTGATGCCTAAGTACTAACGTACCGTGGGTGTCTTCAGTGTGGCGAGAGGGAGCCTGTTCACACGGGACTTAAATTTTTGGAGATTGGGAGGAGAAGGAAAAACTTCTGCGAGCAGCAGGTTCCATAGTCTTGACACTCTTGGGATGAAGGAACGAAGAAAGCGGGAAGTTCGGGGCCTCTCTAACTGAACTGTAAAAGGATGCATAAAAGTTGCATTACTTGTTGCTCTGTTGGGAGCTGCCAGGGAAGGAATTATACTGGCCAACTCCTCTGAGCAGAAGCCGTGAAAATACCTATAGAAGAGCGTCAGATCCCCTACAGCTCGACGGTGAGCAAGAAGAGGAAGCCTTTCTGTGAGCGTTGGATCATTAATAAGACGAACGGCTCTTCTTTGAATTGAGTCCAGAATGCTAAGTGTTGTGGAGGACGCCATTCCCCAGACATGAGAACAATATTCTAAAGAGGGTCTGATTTGGGATACATACAGAGTGTACAGATTGGAAGAAGAGAAATATTTTTTGGCTCGGAAGAGAAATCCAATCTTTTTTGAAGCTGCCGAAGCTATGGATAAAATGTGTTTGTGCCAGTTGAGGTTATTTTCAAAAGTAACGCCGACTAGATTAAACGACTCTTTGTTCTGCAGAACTTGGCCGCTCATATGTAAGGGATGAGCATTTGCAGACTTTTTCCGCGACAGCAAACATGATTGTTTTTCGGGGCATTAAACTGAACAAGATTTTTGGCGCCCCAATCCAAGATAAGTTTGAGGTCTTGTGAAAGAGATATCTGCATTGACCTGCGCTTGTTTTCGAAATCAGGATTACACGGTGGCTTAAGAAATTGAATACTAGAGTGGAGGGTACTATCGTCAGCAAAACTGTGAATGGGATTGATTGTGGAAGAGAGAAGATCGTTAATGTGTAGAAGAAACAGCGTGGGTGCCAGCACTGAGCCCTGGGGTACCCCAGCATTAATTTGGTAGAAGCTGGAGGAATGACCATCTACACTAACTGATATACGTCGATTAGAAAGGAAACTGGAAAGCCAAGAGCAAAGCTTAGGTGGAAGACCGTAAGAAGGAAGTTTGTTAAGAAGCCCATCATGCCAGACCTGATCGAAAGCTTTGGATATGTCAAGAGCAACGATCTGGGATTCACCAAGAAACTCAAGGGACTTGTTCCAGTTGTGTGAGACAAAGGAAAGAAGATCAGCTGTGGATCTACTGTGGGAATTAATGAATTTTTCCATTACTTTGCAAACAACTGAAAGAAGAGATATAGGTCTATAGTTGGAAGGGGACTTTTGGATCCTTTTTTGGGGACAGGTTGCACACGTGCAGCTTTCCAACTCTCCGGGAAAATGCCTGTGTCGTAAGAGATTCGAAAGAGGGGAGTTAAGACGGGTGCAAGCTCGGGAGCACATTTTTTTAAGACGATTGCTGGTATGCCATTCAGCTCAGACGATTTTTTAGTATTAAGAGAAGAAAGAATACGCTTGATCTGTTTGACTTTAAAAATTATATCGGACGTTTTATGGGAAACAGGGACAACTGTTGAAAGGGGAAGATTAATGGAAGGATCAAGCGTAGAATTGGCAGCAAATTGTTTGGCAAATAGTTCGGCTTTTCCTTTGGAGGTAGAGACAATTCCATCTTCAGAGATTAGGGGTGGAAAAGAATTTGTGCAAAAGTTCTCACTAATATTTTTGGCAAAGGCCCAGAAAGCTTTACTACCATTTGAGCAAGAGAGAACTTTATCTTTTATTCGATTGTTAAAACGATCTTTTGCTTCTGAGATGGTCTGATTATACTGATTTCTCGCTTCGATGCTAGCCTGTCGATTTTCGGGATTGGGGTTTTGAAGAAACTTTTTGTGGGCTTGAATTTTTAAAAGTCTGGCTTTGTCACAGGATTTAGAAAATCACGGTTTGTGATTTAAAGTTATGGGGTTCTTTTAGTGTGGGGAATATAGGTCTCAATGCCTAGTTGAATTGTTTCGGTAATTTGTTTACATATTTCGGAAGGATCGAAAGTAGAAAAGCAGGTAGGATCCCAAGGGTAGCTGGCAAAGAAAACTCTCAGACCATCCCAGTCGGCCGAATTGTAGTGCCAGGAGGTTCGTGGCGGCATGCTTTCAGTTGCCTCAAAATGAGTGGAGTAAGATACGGTGACCAAACCATGGTCAGAGCGGCCAACGGGAGCAGTTACTGATGCTTGATAGAGTTCGGGGGTGGAAGTAAGGAAGAGATCTAGGGGGTTAGAATTATGGGTGGGAACCCTAGGAAAGTAGGTAGGTTCCATAATTAGATTGGTGAGCGAGTTGCTGATTGCGAAATTTTCTGCTGGCCTGCCTTGTGTATCATTTTTGTGGATCCCAGCCAATTCTTATTATGAACATTAAAATCCCCGAGAACGATTACTTCGGCCAATGGAAACTGGGAAATAATATTGTCGATCTTTATTGAAAGGAAACGAAAGAGCTCGTTGTAGGAATTGTCGGACGGGGACCGGTATATACAGCAGATAAATTTGGTAGAAGATCTGAAAGAAAGTTTAAGCCAAAGAATATCAGGCCTACCCGATTCGAGGTTAGAAACCCTAGCACAAGCCAGGTCGTTGCGAACGTAAGCACAAACTCCGCCATGGGGTCGAAAAGATGAAATGAGTTCATAACCTGGGAAAAGGAGGTGGTTGGTTGCTGTTTTGGGACTTACTTGGGTTTTGGTGAGAAATAGTATGTGGGGTTTGGAGGATTGAAGACAATGGTGAACAGTTTTACCTTGGAGTTAAGCCCACATACTTTAGTGAAGGATATTAGACTTTTCGATGGTGGCCCCCCAAATGTACCCCTCGGCCGGAGAACCGAATGGAGGGGTATTTTACCTCCGGATAACCTTACGTTCGGGTGTGCCATCATCATTATTTCCAAATTTTAGTAGAGTGGAAAAAAAAGAGAAAGAAAAAGAAAGAAGAGGAAGAAGGAAAACTAAAAGAGGAAGAAGGAAGAGGAAGAAGGAAGAGGAAGAAGGAAAACTGACTCACCGCCCAGAACTCGAAACGTCCTGAGACTTCACGAGTCCTTTAAAGGGCAAGCGGGGTGGCACCGCCTCAGGCGAGGAAAGCTCCTCTACCACCTACTGTCAGGGTCAAGGTCAAATAGCAACCAAATTTGATGGGGTCAAACTGACCGCGTATTCGGATTCAGGGACTTTTCAAATTTGGTTACGATTAAATTTGCAGATTTTACCTTAAAATGACTTTGATCCTAACCTAAATTTCTGACAGACTTAAACATGGTATTTTCATGTCTTGGCGGTCTCTTAATCCGAATCAGGGGTAGGTTTGACCCCAGGTCAATTTCAAGGGCATTTTAAGGTCAAATCTGCAAAATTTATCAAAACTTAATTTAAAAAGAACTGATGTTTTTGAAGCCGCTAAATATGAATCTGCGGTCAGTTGACCCCATCGGGTCATAGTCAAGAGATATTTTAGGGTCAAATATCCAAAATTATAATTTAATAAATCTGACCACGGATTCGTAGTCACCAATCTCGAAAACATAAGTATACATTCTTCAAATTTGATACGAATAATTTTGCAGATTGGGCCTTAAAGTGAGAGAACAAAGAACATCAAGATACCATGGTCAAGTCTTTCGAACCTTTAATTTTTTTATTGGGCTGCGTAATTTTGCAGATTTGACCTTGAAATGCGCTTGACCCTGACCAATACCATGGTCAAGTCTTTCGGACTTTTAACTTTATTTTTTGTGGGGCTGTGTAATTAAACTGTATAACTGCATCTTAAAAACCATAACTAAAGATAAATAATAAAAAGTAAAATAAATTTTTGTTGACTACCACTAAAAAATATTAAAAAAATATACTTGCAAATCCAAATCATTATTAAATATAACAGGTTTAGAGATATTTTCTTCGCTTTCTCCATCTAAATAGTTAATTATGCTAAAACCCAGCTGGATAAATTGAAAGATAACAAAGGCCCTTAAAAATGTTAAAGTTAATTTATTTTTAATTTGACATACGCATTCACCCAACGCCATAATTAATTCAAGGCAAGGTTTATAATGTCCCAAAAAGGGAGCGAAGTAAAGTATAATAACCCCGAAGACCTGGGCTATTTGTCTTGGTGATGTCACGGAAAAGAAATAAGGGTTCTTCCATCAAAGAAAGATTATTATCCTTTGACCCATAAAAAAGAATCTACACGGAATAACTGAATACAAATTTATTACAGAGGTTTAAAGGGAATAATTTAAAAAGTAATGGCTTTTTACTTTTCTTTTGAACCAAAGAAATTATTTAGGTATGTTAATATTTATATTGCATACTATAAAATATGACATGCAATAGACCCTATACTCAAAATTTTTCAGAATAGTTAAGTGTTAGCCTATACCAAAAAAGGGGGATTAAACCTGTCATTTTATTATAAGAAGCCATCGGAATTTATGAAAAACGCATACATATTTTATTTCTTTTAATTAAAAAAAAAGTTATCCGAACGATTTAAGTCCTTTTAAATTAATTATTAACAATTTAATTTGCATATATTACATATTTTTGCTTTCTTCTTCATCATTCTTTTAATATATCGTGCATATTTGAGCATAAAGATGCTAGTTCACTTGATCTCTTCTTTGTTAAAATTAAGAAACGAGCGGTTTTGTTTGTTAAAAATATTCCATTTCAGATAAAACTACCTTTCGTAAGAAAATTTTCGTCAAATACCACAAAGGAGCACAATTTGAAAAATCGCTGTTATCCAGTTATTATTGCAATATTATATTAGATGAGACCACATATTTTTTAGGCCACTACATTGCACACGTATGATTGGTGTTTGAAGTGAAAATTATAAAGAACAGTCTTATTAAATACGTCTAAATAGCTAGAAAAGACAAATAATTTGACAGTTATACGTTTAGTCCTGGACAGCTTGGAGTCTTATTTACCGGATAGTGTACCGACCAAACAGAGTTGGCTATTAAACTTATCGATACTTGGTGTTTAGCTTCGCAAGAATGTAAAGGACTATTGGTATATAAATTTATCCCAAAATTATTTATCGAAGGCAAAAAACTATTTCAGAACTACATATCTTTTAATGTAATGCATTTTTTGTATATGTGCATATTTTATTCGCATAATTTTACATATTTCTTAAAAAATTCCTGCATCTATGATATTTCTTACGCTTGCCTTTGCATATATTTCGAAGTCTAATTATAAGTACTACCAAGAGGTAATGCAATTTTGAGTAAAATTATTATTTTACATTTTTTATTATGAACTTTAACAATTTTTATTCTAGTCAAAAAAAAAAACAGTTGGTTCAGTGAATTATACAGGGTGCCACAGATTCGAGTGCATGCATGGGGATCTCGGAAACCGTAAGAGATACGAAGTCGGTTAAATTATGGCAAAGTTGCGCATTTGGGTGCCTAACAACATGCAGATTAAAAAAATGTAAAATTCTGAGTACTTCCGGAGATATCCAAAAAAAACTGAAATTTGCTGGTTTCGTTTTTATTTTTTTCTGACGTTATTTAAAGAGATATGGAAAAACAAAAGACACTTTCTCATGGCCACTTCTTAAGCTCTACAAAACAGCGTTAAGAGATTTTCTGTACGACGTTTCGTTTTCGTTAGACCATCATCAACTTTATTTTTTTAAATACGGACCTGGGTTTTTTATTTAATTTTTTTGAACCTCTTATTATCCCAATTACAAAAATGTATAACACTTAATATTTATTAACAAATATGGAACGCCCCTATAAGAAATGATGTGCGTTCCTTGTCTCTTATGAAAAATATGTTTATTTAACAGAAAAATATTAAGTGTTATACATCATTGTAATTGGGATTTTAACTGCTTCAAAAAAATGCAATAAACAATTGAGTGCCGCATTTAAAAAAATAAAGTTGATGATGGTTTAGACAAAGAAACGTCGTACGGAAAATCTCCCAACGCTGTTTTATAGAGCTTAAAAAGTGGCCATAAAAAGTGTCTTTTGTTTTCCATATCTTTAAATAACGTCAGAAAAAATTAAAACGAAATCAGCCAATTTCGGTTTTTTCCGGATATCTCCGGAAGTACTCGGAATTCTACAACTTTCTACTCGGCATGTTGTTAGGCACCTAAATGCGCAACTTTGCCATAATTTAACCGACTTCGTATCTCTTACGGTTTCCGAGATCCCCATGCATGCACTCGAATCTGTGGCACCCTGTATACACGTCTGGCAAACCAATTTCTTAGGTGCAGAGATTTTCAGTGCGATAAAAGGAAATGTCAATTTTATAGGCCAAAGGCTAAAGCAAAATAAAGACAGACAGAAAACGTGGAGTTGCCGATTCCCTTTCTACCGACCCAAGAAATAGAGGGAAATGCCTCGGGCGGACTGCGGCTGTCAGCTCATTGGCGACAACACACCACACACACTAGTTAGTGGTGCCAGATCTCACGATTATTCGTAAGATTACACGAATTTGGTTTCGATTTTACGATTCTACGAATAAGGAAGCAATTCTTTGCTTTTTATTTAAAAAAAAAATATTACATTTAAATTAAATTAAACCAACAATATACTATTTATTTATTAATAAAACACTTTACTCCGTTTCTTTAGTTAATGATATTAATAGCATATCGAATGAAACGACCGGAGAATCCCCCTCGCCTACAACCATTTTTAAGTGGATATGTTAATCACTGATGTATTTAATACAACAGTAATTAAAAGGATTTTTAATTTTTATTAGACTTAAGCCTAAAAATAAAATAAAATTGTTATTTAAAAAAAACTCATGAACATTCCTAAAAATTAATAAAATTAATAGTAACCCTAATAATAAAAAATAACTCTAAAAAATACACTCAAAACTATTCTTTATTTAGTAAATGCTCGAAGACATTGCCCTGCTGAGCTTTGCAATACCCAAGCCGAATATAAAACTCCGTCCTAACATTCAACAATACCGCCGGTGTAATGGAGTTAGTAATGTCGAATATTTTTGCCCTTAATTTAACTAAATTTACAGGCCCCTTATGTAAATAGCTGTAAATAGTTGAGTTAATTGGAATCACAAAAAAAAGTCAAGAGAAGTCAAATCCGGTGACCTTGTCGGCTATGGTATGGTACCTCTGCCACAAATAAGCCGTTCAGAAAAAGTCCTAGTGCGAAATTCCTGAACTGGTCTTGCGTTATGAGCAGGAAAGCCATCCTGCTGAAACCAAATTTCTTTCTTTAACTATTGTAAAAAATGTTTTACAAATTTCGTTTATTTTTGCTAAACGCATAACTTTTTTTACATGAAAAGTTTTAAAAAATGTATGATTTTTAAAACATTTTTAAAATTGTTTATAAACATTTTATGAAATGACAACACTGTGGACAATATCCTAACGAGTCGTGAGCACCGTCGACCGTCGTTGTATTAAAAGTGAGATAGGGGAAATTGTTGTCTTTATCTTTTTATTCTGGGGTCATACCATACTATCCTACTTTATTACATTAAAATTGGCTGCCAAGCCCTTGCCTTCCCAATCCTATATATTAGGCTCAATGATCAAACGATCCTATGGCAAAAAACAGACCACGACGCGTTGTGTTAATGCTAATTAGTTAGAGTTAGTTCTGGTTTCGGGATTTTTTTTTCGAGTGCCACGACTCAAAGTTTTAAAGCTTTTTTCAAACCCTCTATTTAAAAAATTTCTGTCATGGCACCCAAAAAGAGTCCAGAAATTAAAACTCACTTTAACTAGCTAGAACTTACCAGAATTACTACATCGTGTCGTAACCTTTTTTGCTCAATGGACATTTTCAGTTTTTTTAGTTATAATTTGCTTTAGGAAGATTTATTTTAATAAGCCCTATGTTTAAAAGAATAGCTAAAAAGAATCATAATTAAGACTTAGTTATTATTAAATTTGACTTGTCATGGAAATTAATAGCTAAACAAAACCTGACTTTATTTTACACGTATTTCGGCTTTGTGGGTCTTTGCCAAAAACATAATATGCGTACTAATACGTTTTATACCTCTGTGACAAAAAACATTCTTAAGTCGTTTTATTTAGAAAATCCTTAACTAACATTTTTAGCAATAAAAAAAAATTAAAGCTATTTAATTCATTGTGTCAATACAAATTTCTTTAGCCAAAATTAAGTAAATTACCTTTTTTAAAAAAAATATTATTGTGAACAGTATACTGTTGTTTTGCTACGCTTGTGTGTCCATATTTTCTCATTAAACTTAACACAACTCCATAACAGTAATCCTTATTTTTAGAAAATTTATCTTTTAAAGTATCTGCTTTATAAGGTGCTTAGAGCCTCCAGATACGTCAGTTCAACACAAACACGATTTAATCAGCTTAATCTATTCGTGCTGTACGTGTGTAACCCGGCTCTTTTCCAATTATATTAAAGAAGGAAATATTATGTTGAGTATACGCTACGGCGAAACCTAAGGATAATGAATGAAGCATAGAGACTGAAAACCTCCGCATTACATGGTTGTAATTGATCACGCTATAGAATAAAAGCAGGGTTAATGCAAAATTAAAATCTTTTAATAAGAAATATACCTTAAATTACAGTAGTAATTTTAATGAAATTTATTTTTAGCAAGTACAGGGTTTAATATAAATTTAATTACCTTTTTAAATAAGTTCTATGAAAAGTAAGAAGAATATTTTAACACAAACTTTTTGCAATTCTTAAAGTTTAGCTTACTTTTTTAGGATTATAAATAATGTCTAATAGAAAAAAAAATTGCCAAATCATAACCAAATCTTCCGTCTTGATCTTAGTTTCGGCTAAAACCATAACCAAAACTTATTTGGACATAATAAAATTACGTAACAAAAATAGTTATTTATTTATGTCACACTAGCCTTTCGCCCGCGACTTCACCTTTGTGGACTAAACGGTTTTGGCTGTTTTGTCTTTTGTTTTCGATCTAACAGGGTACTGCCTCCCTTTTATTCCGTCCAGTCACATCACACACTTCGCGGCGTAACGTGCGTTGTTTGTCTGAAAATTATATTTAATTTTAATAATAATTTACAAAATTTATTTAATATAAGTGAAGTTTGTGAATGAGTTAGTACATATTACGTTTTTATAAACAATCTTGAAAACTACTTTCAAAAAATTAGTTTTCGTAAAAGCACAAATATTAGACTGGATACATTTTTATACCTAGAAATAACAAATTTCTTATACAAACTTTTATTCTTTATTTTAATTCCTCAGGGAATGAAGTTTTAAAAATACCACCACCTTTAATTCTTCTGAAGCCTAATTACCAACTTTTATATTTATGACTTCGAAAAATGAGGATTTTTCTTTACACACTCTATTTCCATTGTCACCCTCCAAAAGATGTCCCAAAAATGTTAAAAATATTATTTTTAATCGTAATCAATGGCCTACATACCAATTTACTTATTTCTAAGTCCAGAAATAATGAAATTCTATACACATTTCCACCCCCTCCCCTCATTTTTTCCTTTTATGAGGGGAATTTTCTAAGGCGCTTTCTAAGCTAACTTCTTTTACTTGTAATCTACCTTTGTGCTAAATTTTATCTTCAAGGGTCAAGTAGTTTTCAAGACTTCGTTATTAGTCCCCCAAAGAATATAATTCCAAAAATGTTAAAACTGATCATTTTTTAGAAATAACGAATTTTTATTCAAACTTTCATTCCCTATTTTAGACCTTTGGGAAATGGGCGAATTTTCCTAAAATCTTTTTAGCTCCTTCTTATAATCTTCCTATGTGCCAAACTTTATCTATACAGGGTGTCCCAAAAGGTATGGTCCAAAGTTTGGGATCATGTAGATTGAATCAAAATAAGGTAACAACTTCATATAAATTTTTGCTCTATGCTCCTTCTTTACCGAGCTATTAGCTCTTAAAAGTAACAATTGAAAATCTATTTTTTATTAATAACTTTTGAACGGCTTAAACGATCTGGATTTTTGTTGATTAATTCTAGCTAATAACTGTCTTGCATTAACTGCTTTAAACATGCCCCGAAACCATTAAAGATATCAGGTCCGGACTATCAAATTTGTAAAAAACTTCAAAATTTTTGCAGTGTTGCCATATTTAACATTTTGACCTTACTGGTAGATTTCCCTGAGTTTTCTATAAAAAAAGGTATACTTTATTTTTATTGATAGGACTAGCAGTTTTCGCGTAAAATGCATTTAAAATCATTAAGGTATACTCGAGGGCTCTCGATAAGATATACCCTGGGGCTTTCAATAAGATGTGCTTGAGGACTCTCTATGAAACTTATGTCAAAATCTACTACCAGAAGTCATTCTTCAGCTAAAAATTATAAATTAAAAGTTAAAAAAAAACTTAATTTATTTTAACAAAAAAAAAATAAAAACAATAAAATTATACAGCAAAGTAGAAACTTTATGATTTTTAGTAGAATAACAAAAAAAACTGCTATGCGTAAATTTAACTAAGGTATGTGTTCAAAGTTGTGTAGCTGTACAGGGTGCTACAGCTACACATTTTTTATATTTACTAAGACATGCTTTTTTTTTTGTCTTTATGACAGCTCACGAAGGATTATTATATATGTATATTATATCCTACGGATTATATATACATATATAGACCTAAGTACCAAAGTACCGTGAGTGCCGGGTTTTCCGGTGTTTAACCCATTTCTTCCCAGTTGTTCCGTCAACGTTGTCCAAGCACTGAAACATGCAAATATTGCATTTCACAGCACCTTTTAGACAACGCGGTAGTGCCACCACGGACGTTATTTTTAAATAACTACTACCTAAAAGTGTCTCTCCGGCACTGGGAATCGAACCCGGATAGACGGGCCCGCGGTCCGAAACTCTGACCACTACGCTACCGGAGAAACAAACTGAACTTAAAACAACATATTAGGATTATTCCTTGTATGTAAAAGATTTAATAAAAAGAATTATGTTTCATTGCGCTAGTTAAATTTACGCATAGCAGTTTTTTGTTGTTATTCTATTAATAATCATAAAGTTTTTACTTTGCTGTATAGTTTAATTGTTTTTATTTTTTTTTTGTTAAAATAAATTAAGTTTTTTTAACTTTTACTTTATAATTTTCAACTGAAAATTCTGATAGTAGGTTTTGACATAAGATTCATAGGAAGTCCGTAAGTACACCTTATTGAGAGCCCCAAGGTATATCATATCGAGAGCCCACGAGTATACCTTAATGATATTAAATGTATTTTACGCAAAAACCGCTAGTCTCATCAATAAAGATAAAGTATACCTTTTTTCCATAAAAAACTCAGGGGAATCTACCAGTAAGGTCAAAATGATAAATATGGCAACACTGCAAAAATTTTGAAATTTTTTACAAATTTGATAGTCCGGACCTGGTAACTTTAATGGTTTCGGGGCATGTTTAAAGCAGTTAATGCAAGACAATTATTAGCTGGAATTAATCAACAAAAAAAAATTCCAGATCGTATAAGCCGTTCAAAAGTTATTAATAAAAAATAGATTTTCAATTGTTACCTTTAAGAGCTAATAGCTCGGTAAAGAAGGGGCATAGAGCAAAAAGTAATATGAAGTTGTTACCTTATTTTGATCCATTCTACTTGATCCCAAACTTTGGACCACACCTTTTGGGACACCCTGTATAGATCAAGTAGTTTTGGGTATTTCGTGATTAGTCAGTATATATATAAATGTATAAACAAATGAATAAATAGTAGTAGTAGTTGTAGTAGACTTTACCAAAAATTTGCACGAACATTGAGTTTTGGCCGATTTTTGGCCAAAACCGGCTAAAATTAAAACCAAATCTTTGGTCGGTCTCTAATAATTAAAGCTCAACTAACACTAACATCCAAAAGTCGTTATATTTTGGCTGGCCTGTATTTTAATTAAACTCCACCGTTCTAAAAGATATTTAAATAAGTATGTTCAATATAGTGTTTAAAATTTTATATGTAACAATTTTGTTAGCGCTTAGCGTGAAAGGTCTTTTGTTGTTAAAATATAATATGTATATCTATATAATAAAAAACATTACCCAAAAATAGAAATTTTAAAAGCGTAAGTGAAAAAAAAACTGAAGTAGAAATAAATCTAACTATTTTGATTGAAAAAAGTTTCATTCAATTTAAATCAGAATTTAGGTTTAGGTCAGCCAATGGCCAAATTTAATTGAATGTTTCGTGTGGCAGGAATGTAAAATCAAAGTCAAGTTGCACATGCTAGGTGGTTGATCAGTTAAAAAATGTTGTTCCATTAAGGGAAAGTTATTTGTTCAAGAAAGGGACATGAACCAAGATTGAATAAGATGCCTGAGGACCAAGGCAAAAAATTTCAGCACAAAATCCTCTTCACATTAGCCGTATAAGCAAAAGAAATATATTTAATTTTTTATTTAATATTATAATTTCTTTGTTGCCTAAGTACAGTAAAAGATGTGTGTAATAAAATAATATATTAGGATGATTTTTATTTTTAATACCTATTCAATTTGTCAATTTGTTTTTTTTTAGTCCTATTTTTAAAATAAGACAAAAGCTAATAAAACTTTGTTTAATGCTTAAAGATATGCGTTAAAAGTTTTGTTATTGTCTTAGTTTTATAATAGATTAAATGTGAGCGAGCTAGTATAGTGGCTAGCGTATCAGCCTTTCACCATGGGAGTTGGGTTCTCGTTAGATTCACGCATTACTACATTGGATTTTTCCATAGTTCGTCACCTTACAGAGACCCAAGGCAACCAAACCACTTTTAGTACTTCTTAGCTCCCTTTCCCTTAATAGCACCTTAAGCCGGTGGTACCATATATCAGTGTAAAAGCTGTTGGGACGCAACACAGATGCGTGTGGGAGGGCGCCTACGCTCTGTATAGAGAATTGGTACAGTAAGAAGAATAGATAAAGTAAGCAAATTAACAGAATCAATTAAAAAGTAAGTAATTCGGTTGTGGTGTTGTATTATGTTTATGCCCTAAATACCTATTTGAAAATAAAAACATTTTACAGAAAATATATCTTGAAAAATAAGTTATAATATACTTTTTTAAAAAAATTATAAATTTTTGTCTTAACTTTTCATAAAATTGAATAAAAAAAAAATAATTAATTAACTGGTAACATTTATTAGAAAAACAATTTTGTTTATTACTTTCTTAGAAATTGTTAAATTTGTTGCTTTATTTTAAAACTTTAACAACGAATACTTTAAAATGTTTTTTTTTTTTTAATTAGGTCAAAAATGCTTAATTTATCTTTTCTTAAAGCTCAATAATTTTCTGACTAAAATAGATTCAAATGTAAGAAACTGTTGAAAACGAATATGAATAAACAAGTACGAAGCCTCGGAAAAGAGAGCACCTTTAGATACAGTAATATTATGAAATAAATCCAACTTAAATATTTCTTTTATTTACTTTTGTTTGTAAAATAATTATAAGAATATAAATGAGCAAACCTATTAACACATAATTAAAAAAACTGGTATAAAAAATATTTATAAGTGATTAAAAATAAGTAGATACCACAAATAATAATAGTTGTTTGTACAGTTATTTTATAATTTAATCATCCTATTATGAAATACAGCAAATAGAAGTAAAAAAATTATTAATAATCAACCTCTGTAAAACTATTTTAAAACAATAATAAATTGCTGCTCAGTTAAAAAACAATTATAGGTAAAAAGCGCAGACATAAAATGTTATAATTTACACATATATTTATTATAAATAAAAAAAAAGAATAAGAAGATGTGACTTAAATTATATATTTTTATAAAATGATAAATATAAAAATCTATCGAACAGGCCTCGCAAGCTATTTTGCGTTCTGACAATTTTGATTCTTTTGTGAACATATTACCGTACGGCAGAGACGCTTGTTTACGATATATATTTCAAAAAGATAAATCTGTTGAAATAGAAATTCGGGTCCTGTTTGATGAGCAAGTTAAGCGAAGACTGTTTCTATCTCTAAAAGAATCATTTCTCTTGATATTTGTTAGAAACCCATTTTGACAAATTTAAAGCATGCAATAAGCACTAAAAAGAAAATATGTTACAGATCAATCAAAGGAAATAGGTAGATTTATATGCGAATTTAAACACGCAATATTTTCTCGTTTATTTAAAAAAAATTAAAGGGAACTTCACAAAACTTGGATTTTCAAAGCTTGCCTTTTTTAAAGTTCTGTTGTTTAATATTTTTTTCGAAACCTTAGAAGGACCTTTGCCTATTAAATAGACATCTAAGAAATTGGTTTGCCAGACATGTATAATTAAAGATATCTAAAGAAATATTTAGATAATTGAATTTATTAATTTATACTTTATTATAACTTGGCTGCTTGGTAAATTACATTAATTATGAAAAAGTGATAAAAAATAACAACGTAATTTAATCGTGTCGCTAATATCTCCCTAAAAAATAAAAAAAAGACTGGACAAAAAGAAGAAAAAGACTAGACAGCAGCGGTTGTTGTTTTATACCTACTTGGGGTGTTAATAATTTAGTTTTATTGCTGTTTTCTCCTATAAGCTATTTTTTCTAGTACATACTTATTTTCTTCTATAACTATTTAGACAAAAAATTTTCTAATTTTTAAATTTAATTTCAAATAATTATAGCACACCTATGTGAATAAGATTGAAGCAGTTAGAAATAACAAGAATAATTTAATTTATGTCATTTCCTCCCAAGGCTCTTGACTGAGTATGAGTGAAAGTTGGTGCTATCAAAAAAGTTATATAAATCAGTAATTACTACTCTCATACCATGTACTAATGCCTAAATAATATTGATCTATAGTAAAATAAAGCACAAGACATGAAATTTTTTTATAAAATTTTAAAAATAAAAAAAAACAAATTCCTTAAAATTTGGTGTTGATTTGTCATAAAAATGTGTACACGTAATTTTCGAATATGATGTCGACTTTCAACTTAAAATAATTGATTAAACCACTAAAGTTACTGTTTTTTAAAACAAAATAAAATTATTAAAACTTTATAAATTACTTTTTGTTGACTTTGATAAGGTAAACTTACGTTTTTTCTCAAAAATGCCTATGTAATCCATCTATACAAAGTGGCATAGAAAATGCAACACCCAGAATTATTTATCCAATTTTATAAAAACTTGTAAACACATTTGCTATTATGTTATCAAGTACACGCTAATAAACTTTTTTTGTAAAGGCTTTTTTTCATATCAGGATCCGAACAATATGAACATGGAAGGGCAGTTGTGAACCAGTGGTATGATGCTGTCGGAAGGGCAATAACAATGAGGACAGTCTTTTGCCAAATAAGGTCGGTTGGACTGTTTTCATACCGCCCCCATTTAACCTCTAACCTCTAAATAAGGATAGACTTAAATAAATATGAAATGAAACTCAGTCGTGTTCAGCGATGAGTCCAGATTCTTTTTGGGCACACATGTTGACGTCAAGAAAGACGGAACGTTCAATTTTTCATCGATCGGCATATTCATCGCCCTGTAGGTGTTATGGTTTGGGGTACCATTGCCTACGGCAGAAGGTCACGATTAGTGTTCCTTCGAGGTAGCATGACTGCTCAGCGCTATATCCACGAAGTTTTACAATCACATCTGCTTTCCTTTTTGGAAACATTGTAAGATCCATTTTTTTTTGCTTTAGTTAAGACTTTTTTCGAAACATCCCCGGGTAAATTGGTTTTGTCTCCTTAATCTCCAGATCTTTCCCCCCCCAAACAATGGGGGATGTTAATTTATTTCTTTTTATGAAAACTGTGAAATAAGGCATGTAATAATGATGTTAGAGTTACTAATTTTCTTGTAATTTAACTAACTTGGAAATTTTAGATTGTTTTAAGCTTTCGGGTGCAAAATCCATGTTTGGTTTGACTTTACTTTAAAGTTGATTAAAGCGAGATTAAAAATCATGAATTTGTTATTGCTGTTTAGAAAATTTTGTTTTTACAATAATGTTTTGTGGTTTTGTATTAAAAAAATCGTAGATTGACATTTTGTAGGGGTTATATATATTATATATACATATATATATATATATATATATATATATATATATATATATATATATATATATATATATATATATATATATATATATATATATATATATATATATATATATATATATATTTTATATAAAATATATATAAAAAAAATTTTAAAATTATTTTTTTAAAATAAAAAATTTTTAAAATTTTAAAAATATATTTTTAAAAATTTAATTTTTAAAATTTTTTTGAAAAGGTACTTTTTTAAAACAAAATTAGAAAAATTTAGAAAAAGTTAAAAGGTTTTTGGGAAAATTTAAACCTTACTAAAGAAAATTTTTCCTTTTAAAATAAAAAATTTTAAAATGGTCCCAAAAGTATTATTTTTTTACTTTACCATAACCTAAAGTTTAGCATCAAATTCGGGTCACTCAAAACAGTACCTACAAGGTTTTTAACAGCAGACAAATTACCAATTCAGCTACCATCAGCTCTCACTCTTGCTTTACTCACGCTATGTGATGAAAATCTAAGAGGCCAAATTTAAAAATAATGCGAATAGTAAATTGTTGATTAAATGGGTAACTTACTTTTAAAACCAATTGCAACATCAATATTACGACGTACAGTTTGTGAATGGTATATGGTTAAAGTAAATCTGTATTTTTGGATGAAGCAAAATGTAACGCCAAAATAAAATTTAAACAAAATTTATTAAGCAAAATATTATACATAAAAGGTTAGTTTAATCAGATACAATAAATGGTAAACAAAAAACATTACTCAAAAATTGAGCGATTTTTCTTCTTAAAGTGAAGTATATGTAAAATTCATTTTTTCCTAATTTATTAACAAAGACGTATTTGATCTGATAAAAAAGGAATATATATATATATATATATATATATATATATATATATATATATATATATATATATATATATATATATATATATATATATA